>JACEFZ010004903.1:32500-39331 GCA_014155875.1 Cepaea nemoralis | reverse complement strand
AAAAGAAAAAATTAAATAATTATTGTAATGTATGGAATTTCTTAAATGTCAAAATTACTTCCCTTGCATTTCTGAATTACATCAAGGGCCATAATTTGAAACATATTCATTAATGTATATTGTATAGATAGACATTTTGTTGCTCAAATAGTTAGCACAGCAGGTAGGCGTCCACCAAGCATGTCATAGAGCTGCCAACATTGCAAACCAACATAAGAGCTCCTGACCAAATGAGGGCAGAGTTTAAGTGTTTAATACGACTAATACAAAGCCGTATTTCAGTCTGGCTAGATGGTTGTTGCAAAACAATCATATTATTACGTTTTTTTCAAATAGCTGCGAGGTAGATGCGTGAAGCTGGTGCTACTGATCTGACTGGGTATTATTGCAATGAAGGTAACAAGGCATCAGGGGGATGAAACCTGAATTGTGTTAAAAATTGTACTTCATTTGTCATTTCAATGCAACTTACATTTTTTTTCGTATATATTTCTATGCCTTATATGTATTTTCATGCATAACACTGGGAAAAAGTAGTCTCTGACATGAAATTAACACTACCCCAGTATATACATACATCATGAATGAAAGATGGCATCTTTCATTGAGGTACCCGGGGAGAATGTCAGAGCCTAGCTACGCAGCAACATCGTTACGGCACCCGGCGGACAAGAGTTGTCGGCTGGCGAGATTCTTACCTGACACGCGACCAGCGCTGACGACAGACGCACGCAAAGCCACGTGACCCCACGAGAGGCAGTGGACAGTGTGCGTGATAGCTCAGACCAGGCTGGGACTGAACTCTGAACGGACGTGTGTGACGAGAGCAAGGCGTTTGTGTGAATCTCCGTGGTTGTAAGCTGAACGACTGATATCTTGAGCGCCAGACCTATGAGCTGTAATGTGGTTGTGAGTTATATGTTGTACATTGCTGTAATTATCGTTATGTATTGAATGTGGCAATAAATCCATAGAACTTGTGTTGCTGTGTCTTACGTCGAATCACGTTGTACTGGTACTGTCTCACATGTGTTAGCCAACGAGCCTAATAGAAGATCCTGACAGCCAGGCAGTGTGCAAATGACTATTGGATCAAGTTATGTGAGTCCATCCAAATCGCAAGTGATAAGGGAAACATCAGAAGCATTTATGAAGGGATAAAGAAAGCCTGTGGTCCAATGATCAAAAGAAGTGCACCGCTGAAAACCTTGACTGGAGAAATCATCACTGATAAGAAACAGCAGATGGATAGATGGGTCGAGCACTATTTAGAGCTTTACTCAAGTGAGACTAAGCTAGCGAATGATGCCCTCAACGCCATAGAGGCCCTGCCAACTCTTGACCACCTGGACACACTTCCCACTATAACAGAAGTTAAGTGTGCTATAAATGAGCTTGCATCTGGCAAGGCTCCAGGTAAGGATGGGATTCCAATAGAGGTGATCAGGAGTGGGCAAGACATACTCGCTCTACAGATCCACCAGCTAATAGAGCTATGCTGGCGAGAAGGACAAGTCCCACAGGATTTCAAAGATTCAAACAAGGGAGATTGGAGCGACTGTAACAACTATAGGGGTATCTCACTTCTGTGTATTGTTGGGAAAGTATTTGCCAGAATTGTCCTGCACAGACTTCAAGCCCTGGGAGATCAAGTCTACCCCGAATCACAGTGCGGCTTCCGTCAGAACCGGTCTACCATTGATATGATATTCTCTTTGCGACAGATGCAAGAAAAATGCCGGGAACAAAATCCGCCACTGTTTATTGCCTTCATCGACCTCACAAAGGCATTTGATTTTGTCAGTCGTGAGGGTCTGTTCAAAGCACTAAAGAAGATTGGGTGCCCACCAACTCTTCTGTCCATTGTGGAATCGTTCCACACAGGCATGAAGGGTGTAATCAGGTTTGATGGTGCAACTTCAGAAGAGTTTGAAATCAAGAGTGGAGTTAAGCAAGGTTGTGTGCTAGCCCCCACCCTCTTTGGGATATACTTTTCACTTCTACTGAAATATGCCTTTCGTGATCAGGATGATGGTATATACATTCACTCACGCTCAGATGGTGGCCTCTATAATGCTCAGAGATTGAAGGCCAAGACCAAAATTAGCAGGGTACTAATCAGAGAGTTGCTTTTTGCGGATGATGCTGCGATTACGACCCACTCTGAGGAAGAATTACAACATCTACTATCTGCATTCTCCAATGCTTGTTCTGAATTTGGTTTAACAATTAACAAAAAGAAGACACAGATTATGTCACAAGGTGCACATGGTGTACCATCAATCTTTATTGACGACGCCGAACTGGAGATAGTAGACCATTTTACATATCTAGGATCAGAGGTAAATAGCAAATTATCCCTCATCAGGAAATCAACATCAGGATTGGCAAGGCAGCAACAACAATGAACATGTTAGCAAAATGAGTTTGGGAGAACAGGAAGCTTACTGCCCAAACAAAAGTCCTAGTCTACCAAGCCTGTGTCCTTAGTACTCTTCTTTATGAAATGGAAACAAATAGGTATTTTAAACTCCCGAGAGAAAAAATGTACTGAACATCACAACGTTGCACATACCTTACAAGTAGATCCACGTGTCACGAAATACAGGTGAAAAATCCGAAATCAGAAGCACTCAATAAATATAAAAAATGAATAATAAAATAAAATAAGATAAAATACACACGAACGTGTACAATACGACACACAGACGTTTCGATTCTCAGAATCTTTGTCAATGACAACACAGATAGTTAACGACAAACAACGACAAAACACAAACACACGACCTATCTTCTTTATGGCAGTGACAACTTACTCACGCCAAGAGAAACGTTTAAACAGCTTTCATATGCGGTGTCTGCGAAGAATACTTGGTATTAAGTGGCAAGACAAAATCACAAATACTGAAGTATTGGAAAGATCAGGTTGTGTGACGGTGTATTCCATGCTCAGTCTTCGTAGACTTAGATGGATAGGACACGTTAGGAGGATGGATGATGGTAGAATACCAAAGGACATCATTTTTGGTGAATTACAGACGGGTAGGAGATCTCAGGGTCGGCCTCTACTACGATACAAAGATGTGTGCAAGCGGGACATGATTGATACAGGCATTGATAATGCACATTGGGAACACGTCGCCGCTGAACGTGTTGCATGGAGGGCAACTATCAGAAATGGAATAAATACAAAGGAGAAAATGATTGCAGATAAAGCACACACAGAGCGTGAGAGACGTAAGATGGTGCAAAATGGTGGTGGTGACCATGTTTTCACATGCACCTACTGTGGGCAAACATTTGCAGCAAGAATTGGCCTTACCAGCCACACTCGCCACCGCCATGGATTATAGTTATTAAGCCTAATTGAAGCACAATTAACCAAACTATCGTCTGTTAAGACGGAAAGGTGCCAATTATTAAATCAGTAAGTAAGTTAGTTAGTTAGTCACTTGGTTATTCGGTCAGTGAGTCAATCAGTGAGTCAGTCAGTTAGTCAGTCAGTGAGTGAGTCAGTCAGTCAGTCATTCAGTCAGTCATTCAGTCAGTCAGTCAGTCAGTCAGTAATTCAGTCAGTCAGTCAGTCAGTCAGTCAGTCAGTGAGTCAGTCAGTCAGTCAGTCAGTCAGTCAGTCAGTGTATCGAACGCGGTATGCCGGATTATGAACTGCATTCGAAGCCCTTCGCCACTAAAGAGGGTTTGTAGCAGTGCTAAATTTTCAGGCTTGGCCATGGGAATGTTATTGAAACGTCCCATGGGATGGGATTGGATGGGACAAAACACATTTGTATGTCCCATGAGTGTCAAGGTCTCACATCCGAGGTTGCGACGCGTTATCTGTACCAACGCCAGACAACATAATAACACGCAACCCTGAGTGATGTTAAACACGGCAGAGGGAATGCGGCGTCTTCGACGACGCCCGTATAAGCAGCCAAGCACAGCAATTGAGCGAAGCTTAAACGACCGCTGGTCAGCAGTACACCCCTTGAACCTTGCAGGGGTCACACCAGCTGACGTGAGCGCCGACTAGCGTGTAGCGTGTAGAACGCCAGATCTGGCAGACGGGTTTAGGTGTTTGAAAGGACAGGTCGCATGGGTATGCGAGGAGTGTTTGAATCTGCATTGAGAGCTAGCCTGTACGACAGTGGGAGACTGGTTCGAACGCTTGAATAGTATGACTTGTAAGTGAGATGTTTATTGCTTGCATGTATTATTATGTAGTGTAGTGGTATTGTTCATGCTGTAATGATTGCTATGGATTGTCAGTGCGCGATGTTTGTGCGATAATAAATGCAGCGCGTAAATAAAGCTTGTGAATAATACTTTCGGATATTCACTTCGTGTGATTTGATAGTTTGATATCGCTTCACACTTGCCAGAAAACGAGCTACTTATCTTGCTCCACGCAAGACTCTGACAATGGGACACTAGCCATGTCACAGCAACTTGATCTACGTCAGAGCTACCCTTAAATTTTATAAATTATTTTTTAAACATCTTTTTAAAGCGTTTTATCCTTCTTTTTTATATTTATATATTTGTATATATTCTTTATCTTGTGATGGGACACCGGATAAATAAATAAATAAATGCCTTGAGAATGAAGTCACCATGTTTAAACAAATTACGGCAACCAACTTCACAACCATTAAATTATGTGAAACATGAACACAGGTTTCCACTGCTAACAGCAAGTACGAAGATTGTTTTGGCCATACGAGTGTCAGCAGCAGCAGTAGAGCGCTTATTTAGTGCAGCTGGATTGTTGTTGAGTAAGATACAAAAACGTATGTTACCGGCTCTCGTAATAAACTCTGTGTATATCTGATTTGCATGTAAGATGAATAATTGTGGAAATGGTTCCGGGATTGCCTGGAATAACTGAATTATTAGAAACAGTCGATCAGCAGGAAATTGATAATATGTTGAATAAGCAGAGTGATTCAGAAACAGAATGAGAATGTCAGAATGACACTGAATTGTCATATTTAGATTAAACTGATTTTTTTAAAAAATGAAATACTCTTGAATGTTAAAAGTAATAAATTATGTAGTTTTACGTGTCTCTTTGTACATGTAATCCTATTTAGTAGACACTAAACCTAAACGTTCATACATTTCATAATTTTATTTGAACTGTATTCAATATTAATATTATAATGGAAATCCCAAGGGATGGGATTGGATGGGATGGGACATGCATTAATTACCATGGCATGGGATGAGATGGTCCAGAAAAATATTTCCCATGGACAAGCCTGTAGATTTCATTAGAAAACAGCAAGTTAAATAGTTCGGCCACATAACTATGTGGTGTCTACAGGGTAAGGGCTCCGCCTGGCCCTGCAGCCAGTAGAGTTGGGATCGGCTAGCTTCTCCCAGGAGGGGTGAAATATGAAAATTAGTTGCCTGTCTATGACCCAGAGCCTACAAAAGTCAATTCCACCTCCACGTGGTGTAGACCGGGAAACCATGACCACGATGTCACGGGTTACCGGTGCTAAGGCTCACCATGGAGGGCGCACTCCCTGTGGTCAGATTTTTGTCCTAAACCTGTGACTGGCTTAGCAAGCTGACAGGGGATATTCATATTGCTCGAAGAAAAACTACAAAGTATAAACAGAGCAGAGGAAGAGGGGAATAGCAGAGTCCATGGGAATCTCGATACATGAAGCCCATAAGCGGGCATTCTCTCGCTGTTTATTCTTCACCTCGACACAACAAGGTACAAGAGGAACCTGATGAGATGAGATTAGATGAGACATAACTAGGCTACCAACTGACAGTATACGACAACAAGCAATGATGTGCAGAGCAAATGGAGTTCTAATAAACTTCCTCAAGAACAACACAGACATGATTCTTTATACACTTTTTGTAGATCGTCATCTAGTGGCTTGTGCCGAACTTTACCATCAAGCTTGTGACTCAGTACATCCGACTTCGACAAGTGCTGTTTGGGGATTGCTTTCCCTAGCCTTGGACTGTGTCCACTCTACCTGCAAGGCAGCAGGTTTGTGTCTGTCTTCGTCTGGTCCCTAGCCTTTGACTGTCACCATTCTACCTACAAGGCAGCAGGTTTGTGTCTCTCTTCATCTGGTCCCTAGCCTTTGACTGCCATCAGTCTACCTACAAGGCAGCAGGTTTGTGTCTGTCTTCGTCTGGTCCCTAGCCTTTGACTGTCCCCAGTCTACCTACAAGGCAGCAGGTTTGTGTCTGTCTTCGTCTGGTCCCTAGCCTTTGACTGCCCCCAGTCTACCTACAAGGCAGCAGGTTTGTGTCTGTCTTCGTCTGGTCCCCAGCCTTTGACTGTCCCTAGTCTACCTACAAGGCAGCAGGTTTGTGTCTCTCTTCGTCTGGTCCCTAGCCTTTGACTGTAGCCAGTCTACCTATAGACGGGTGTTTTCGATCTCATATTTAAAGTGTGTTCTCACAGTCCTGGTCTGTTTGGACTTAGAAATCAATGCTGAACAGGTTTGATTGTCATATCCATTCAATTCATGCTTCTCCTGTACAGGCCCTCTCTGCCTGACACTGCGAGAGTTCCAATAGTCCATTCTTATATATTCCAATCCCAGGCGTTGTGTTTGCTTTTCTTGCTCTCCTGGCCCCCCGCCCTTCCATTTCTATGCCTTCTCTCTCCATTCCCTCGCCTTCTTCTCTTCATCCCATCTACACTGACCACTGAAGATGGTATCAAGTGAAGAGTACGTACTCTGTAGCTCCATCGATGAATCTTAAAAATGAAATTTAATGCTATATTTCGTGTAGTTGGTGTCGTGTCTGTAAGGGTTCATATACGGTCACCCCAGTAGTGCCCTCGTGCCG
>JACEFZ010004903.1:0-27500 GCA_014155875.1 Cepaea nemoralis | reverse complement strand
TTCTCATAACGGGCCCAAAACATTTGACTGGAAACGTCTACTTTCTCGAATTAGTTTACAGTTTAATGATAAATTACACAACGTAAACATTGTTTAGTAAAGCGCAAACAGCCAAACAATGTTGGGGTTGATTGCGAGGTCCGGTAAATGACTTGCATCTAACTCAACTATATATAAGGGACGTTTATGACGTCTGCATCTGTGTGAAATCGTTGCCCCTTGAGAGCTTTTTTTTAGAGGTCCGAACAAATGAAAATCACAGCGTAAATAATCAGGACTATAGGCTGGATGTTTCAGAATTTCCCAATTCTTCCAAGTTGATACTTCCTGCACAATATTTGCAACATGCGGACGAGCATTATTGTGCAACAAATTCACACCACGAGAAAGCATGCCGGAAGGTTTATTCTTGATGGCTTTTTGCAGATTGTCTAGTGTTTCCAAGTAGTGGGCATAGTTGATGTTGACACCACGTTCTTTAAAATTGGCCAACAGTAGCCCTTCATGGTGAAAAAATGCTCTCAGTATAACGTTACCAGCGGAAATTTGTAACTTGAATTTTTTTTTGGCTTTTGGTGATCCAGCATGCTTCCATTGCATGCTCTCTCTTTTGCTGCTCGGCTCAAAGTGGTGACATCATGATTAATCGTCTGCCACTATAGTTAGTTAGTTAGTCTTTCCTCTTGAGCCTAAGGCGACGCATAGGGCAGATGTCCTGTCTCTCCATGCCTGGCGGTTCGCTGCTACCTGTTGTAGATCTTGGATATTTACTTGGCCATTGAATGAGCCTTCTCTAATGATGGTTCTACGCAGGGTCTCTCTTGGTCTTCCCCGTTTTCTTTTCCCTACCGGTGACCATATGAGGGCTTGGTAGGGGAGTCTTGTCTTGTCCATTCTGAGTACATGGCCGATGTAGTTCCAACGGCGTCTTCTTATGAAATTGGATACTGTATCTTGCTTAGACTCTTGTCTTATTTGCGAATTGGTTCTGAAGTCTGTCCAGTGGATGTTTAGAAGTCTTCTAAGACATTTGTTCTCAAAATTAGTCTAATTTTTTATCTAAAGCTACCGTTGATTTCCAACTTTCACATCCATACGTTAACACTGGAATCACACAAGAGTTGAAGATTTTAAGTTTTGTGTGTTTGCTGAGTGTCTTTGACTTCCAGATGTTTGACAGTTTATTGAAGGCACTAGATGCCAGTGCGATTCTAGATGATATTTCTGGTGTTGAGTCCCCTGTAGATGTCATTTTGCTTCCTAGGTATGTGAAGCTGTTGACTTTTTCAAGAACGTAGCTGTTCAATTTGGTGTCATCTGAACTGTTGGTAAGATCAATAGTCTTTGTTTTTGTGGTGTTAATTTGGAGACCAATTTGCCCTGAAACATTTTGGAGGTGGTTTATTTTCTCTTGGGCATCCGGGTGTGTTGAACTCAAAAGCACTATGTCGTCGGCAAAGTCCAGGTCTTCTAGAATTTTGTCAACCCAATGGATACCCATATTTGTGTTGTTTGTGCATTTGCGCATGACCCAATCGATAGCTATTCCAAAAAGCATCGGTGATAAGACACAACCCTGTTTCACTCCTGTTTCGACTGAGAACCAGTCAGAGTTGCCTGTTTCTGTTCTTACGCAGCAACGTGTCTCTTTGTAGAAAGATTTTATGACGTTGGTATATTTGGTAGGAAAACCATAGATGTTAAGTAGATTCCAAAGTGAAGGACGGTGGATGCTGTCGAAGGCTTTTTGAAAGTCGACAAAGTTGGTGATTAATTTCGACTGGAATTCTACGGAGTCTTCAATGATTATTCTGAGGGTGAAAATGTGGTCTATGCATGACCGTTTTGGTCTGAAGCCTGCTTGTTCTTCTCTGAGCCTTTCATCTATCGCCTTTTTCAATCTCTCAAGTAACATGTTACAAAACAGTTTTCCTGGTACTGATAATAGAGTGATACCACGCCAATTATTGCAATCAGACATATCGCCCTTTTTAGGCAGTTTGAAAATTACACCATCTTTCCACTGTTGTGGTGGGGATTCGCTTTGCCAGATTTAATTGATCAGCTGTAACAAACGTTGTAAGCTGTTCTCATCTGCTACTTTGAGCATTTCTCCTGAGATTTCATCTTCACCAACAGCTGTGTTGTTCTTCAATTTTTTGATGGCTGCTTTAATCTCTTCCATGGTGAATGACTCGCAGGAGGCATCCAGTGGGGGAATAGTAATTTCTCCATCCAGGTTCGGAACAGTGTCAGGCTGCGGTCTATTTAATATTTCTTTGAAATGTTCTGCCCAACGTTCTTTTGAAGGTCATCGGATAACAGTTGATTGCCTTGTTTGTCTTTGATGGGTATATTTGGTGTAGGTGAGTGATTGCATAGTTGCTTCATGATATGGAATACGGCTCTGTTGTTTCCAGTTCTGGCAGCTGCTTCGGCTTCGGAAGCCAGGCTGTGAATAAAGTTCTGTTTGTCTTTTCGTGCGCTTGATTTCACCTCTTTATCCAACATAGAGTATTGTTACTTATGGGTTTCATATGTAGATGTGTCTTTTGCAGAAAGAAGTGTTAGTTTTGCTTGTTTTCTTTCTTGTATCTTCGTCCAGGTGTTATCGCTTAGCCACTTCTTCTTCTGTCTTTGTACGTAGCCGACCGTGTTTGTTGCAGCATTTAGCAAGGTATTTTTTTAGGAAATTCCAATTTTCTTCAATGTTGTTTTTAATATTCGCATTGCTCGATACACTTTCTTTGTTAGCATAGCTGCTTCGTACCTCTGAATTGAATGCGAGTTGGTGTTCTTTAGTCAGTAGGGACTGTGAGTTTATTTTCTTAATTCTGGGTGATCTGTGCAGAGTCTTGAGCTTTATTTTTAGTTTGGCAATGCAGAGATTGTGATCACTGCCAGCATCTGCACCTCTGTAGGCTCTGACGTCTTGTACAGATGAACGGAATTTGGCATTAATTCAAAAATGATCTATCTGATTTTTTGTGATGCTATCAGGCGAATTCCACGTGACTTTGTGTATATCTTTGTGCGGAAATAAAGAGTTTGCTACTATCAGATTTGATATTTCACAGAATTCTAGTAGTCTCTCTCCGTTTTGATTCATATCCCCTAAGCCGTGAATTCCCATATATCTCTCAACACCCTTATTGTCAGACCCTATCTTGGCATTGAAATCACCCATTACAACAACAATTTCGTGCTTGGGAGATGAGTTGATGGTACCAATTAGTTGTTCATACAAATTATCTTTGTTGATGTCTGTATCGTCGTTGGTAGGTGCGTAGCACTGGATGATTGTTAGCTTGAAGTATTTCGTTTGGTAACGCGCTGTTATGATTCTATCATTTACTGGTTCCCAGCTGATCAGTGATCTTTCTACATTTTTTGACATGATGATAGCGACTCCGTTCGAATGATGGTTGTCGGTTCTTCCTGAATAAATGATGTGTCTTTGTTCACAGTTGAGAAATGTCTTACCTGAGTCAGTCCATCTGCACTCGCTAACCCCAAGAATTTCTAGGTTGTATTCATTCATAACATTACACACCACTATGCCACTATGCGGAAGAGAAATGCATCACCCTCCACTCTGTAACGCAGCAAGTGGTTCAAACACATCCCATGCGTTCCTCTTTTTGGTGGTCGGTCAACATCCGTAGTACCCACTATGAACACACTTTCCGATATTGAGGTTTCTTACGAACGATCTTTCGAATTGTCCCAATTGAGTTGAATTGACACATCCAATTCTTTTGCTAGCGAACTTATGCTTAAACAACGGTTCATCTGTACTGTTGCATCAATTTTGGCGATGGTTTTTTTCTGTTGCAACAATATGCGCTTGACACGGCCGTCGAAGATCTGTCGTGAACTGACCTCCTTTCCGAAACATTCGTGCTCAGTCTGTCACTGTTGTTTTCGGCACACATTTGCTACCGCTCGCTGTCTGCATTCTTCGATGAATGTCTATTGGTCAACATCCTTCAAATGAAAGAAACTGAATCACCGCTCTTTGAGCTTCTTTAGACGGATTTTGGATCAACCTGGCCACATTTTCAACTTTCGGAAACATAACTTACGCATCATCTGACGATAAGCACGTGATATTTTATTAATTGGTCAGTACTTATCACATGATTATGACACGATCATGTTCAACGTACGCAATTACGCGAAAAGCATGTTTTCTCGCTGTGCGATTTTTGTTGCACGATACTTAATACAAGATACAACCAGAATGATCTATGCCGTCGGAGAACGAAATTTGTGTGGAAGCATGATCGCCCACACCAGCTGGCCAGGCACTAGGTGATAATGATGATACTCAGAATCATTGCCAGAAAGATATGTCGTGTTCATGTATGTTTGTTTACAAATACGGTGCACACAATGCACACCTCATGTCAGGTTACATGCACATTTCTGTACTCATGGTTGCACTGACTGCTGTGGTCAGGGAGCTCTGTGGTGAAGTGTTTACAGACGCAGTTCATAATCCCGCATACCGTGTTCGAAACACAGCTGCAGGCGATTTGGAAGCAGGCAGCCTTACATTGGATTCAGACAGGTATGAGTGCCGGTCAGTCAGAAAGGAAGGGCAAACTACTGAACGTAAGCTTGTCAAAAAATGTTGGGGTTGACTACGACGTCCAGTAAAGAAAATGCAACTAACTCACTGCTGTTGTCACATTTCTGTTTGCAACAATTAGTGCTTGTATATCTCGTATATTCTGACTGAGTAAGCTGTTTTGGTCGCTACATCATCCAGCGTGTGCAAGTCTTATATCAGTGTCAATGAGCGACACGAATAGATGAACACTTGTATTTGCTGTCTTAACTGACCAGTGTACTTCCTCTACTCAACAGACGCAGAGGGAACGTATCCTTGGACATAGTTCTAACCAACTACAACCCAACTGGAAACCAACAGTTCGGCTGTGATTATATGTACCTGGTGGGTAACGGCCCGGTATCACATTCTGTGTCTCTTGCTGCAGTCACTAGCCCCGGTAAGTGGTGACATGTCAGTTAAATGTGTTTTATGTCAAGGAGTTGTCATTTTTGTCACTGTTTAGTCTCCTGGCAGGTTATATATTCTCATAAAAATTATTGTTTAGTCGACAGTATGCCACTAATATCTAATATAGACGCTTAATGCAACTCATCATCATGACATCATCATCTTCCATATTTGCCGTCAGGCGTCGTGGCGAGGAAAAGAGGCGTTCCAGCGTCCGATTGATGGCACTGGATAGTGTCATTCTGTGTGACACTACAATATTTTTTATGTCAATTCATTTTCTTCTCGGGCGTCCTCTTTCTCCCGTATCAGATCTTCATTGATGTAGGGCCAGTGCTGGTAGTTGATTGTGTTGCATTCTAACGAGATGGTCGAACCATTTGATCTTCTGTTTCTCGATAAATGTGGTACAAGGTGCCTGTCAACGTCTCATACACACACAGGCATTCGTAGTTCCTTCACATGCATCCAAGAATATTTATCCTTGCATGTTGAATTAAACATTTATTTACAAAACACAATTATCATCAAGATGCGTTCATAGGGCGGTTAATTCAATACATCATCTTTATAACAGACTGCTATTTCATAAACAGTCATATCACTCAGGCAATCACAAAACCCTGCACTCAATACTTGCTATCTTTAACATGGCAACGCCAGCTCGCACTCCCGCAAAGTCCATACACTCGCTTCCCGAACACATGCGTCCTTCCCCTAAAACGTCCAGTCCAAGTCTGAGTCTCCCCACGCTAGCCGGTTGGTCACTTGGTACGTGGGATTCCGTGTGTCCCTGGACAGTCAAGCTGTCTCAACAGTCACGTTGCACTGCTGTCCGTTTGTGTTGTGTCGGGTCCTTCAGTGCAAGGCTGTCCGGTCAATCCAGTAGACTTGTGTCCCCTTTGATAGCTGGGTCTTGTCCTGTCTATGTCCTGTCTATGTCCTGTCTCTGATATCTCTATTGTCCTGTAGATGTCCTGTCTATGACATCTCTGTGCCCCTGCCTATGTCCTTTCTCTCATATCTCTGTGGTCCTGTCGACGTCCTGTCGATGACATCTCTGCATCCCTGCCTATGTCCTGTCTCTAATATATCCCTTGTCCTCTATTTGTCCTTCTCTATTCCCCCAACACGCTGACATCCTCCTCTGCTCCCCCGTAAAGTGTCACTAAACTGATTCTACGAATCAGTGACACAATGTGTTATATAAATATATAATTAGTCTGAACTAATTTGTCAGTGGGTTGTGAGAATTGGTCAGTCGTGACTTAGTTTGGGTACGACTGTGATTTGTAAGGTTATGATCTACTGTTGAAACAACCACCCACTGGTGTATAGTCACCTTAACACTCTTGATATGTTTCCAAGAGTCTAATACTCTCATACATTTTACTACTGGTAAACGGACCAAGGTATCCTTGACTTACATTCATGGTTTCCCATTAAATTTCAAAACCTCTCACACACCCAAAAATGGTGCCCCGAAACAATTGACTCTTATTACGAAGACTAATCAGGGATGTAACATCCATGTCCCCCATAAAATATTACTTCAACATATGTATTCAAGATTTGTGCCCACTGATCTATCTCTTGCTTGTTGGTAGTGTTTCATTTGTACCATTTAAATCCCTTTATTAATGACTTATGTCACCTGTATCAGTGTACTCTCCCATTCTTAATATACTCGTGTTTGCAAGTTATATGTTAATATACTGTTAGTTTGAACAAGGTGTTTCTAATAATGTGTATGCTTATTACAAACATGGGTGTATGTTTATAATCTGTGTGATTTCATTCTTCAAGTGTCATCAGATAGGTTACTACATCTCACAAATGAATGTATATTCTCAATTTATGAGATGGGTCACAGAGCTGTGATCCTTGAATACATACCTATAGATGTAATGTATCCATAATGTTTACACGTATAAAATCAGAACACTCACATGTGATGCAAACGACGAGGACAAAATACTACGATGAGTCATATGTGCACAAAAGTGCAACATTATTTTCATATCCTCCTTTTAATACATTCATACTGTCTTCTATACGCATTTCACTCGTTCATTCGTACTGTATGTGTAGTTAAAAATGTTTCTACTGTTAAAAGTACAAAAATATTTAAGTTGTAAAGGTATCTGTTAAACTTATAATTGAGACAATTTATGTACATACATATTTAAAAGGGCATGACAATCGTAACGTGAAAAAGATTTTTAAATTCTGTTTTTATTTCTCTACGCCAAATGGACGTTCCAAATGAAAGAAAATGTAATTGAACAAAAACGAATGCTTATTCTTTAAGCTCTCCTACTTCTCTTATTTCTACATTATTTTCCTATTTACATTGCAATTAGCTAGTTGTACTATGCATATTCTACACGAAATTCTGATGTTGGATTTGTACTTTGTTATATGAAAAGACAAAAAAAGATATTAGTATTATTATTCTTCAAAAAACAAATGGAATTTCTTAATCCCGAAAGATCTAGTTATAATACATTACTTTCTGTTATTTAAGTTCCGAAGAAAATATATGTGACTATGCAACTTCAATAAAACATAGTAATATGTATTTAAAATAATTAATTAACCAACTCGTCGTTCTAGATGACTGGAGGTGTTGATGTCTGGTCGATATGGTTGACTGGAAGGTCCGAAGGTCTCGTAAGCAAGTCAGCAATAATGTTCTTTGACCCCCTAATATGTCTCATGGAGAACGAATAGTCTTGTAGGATAAGTGCTCATCGATAAATACGATTGTTCTTGAGCTGTCCTTTCTACATCACCAGTAGTGGGGAATTGTCTATCTCTATGAGGAAGTGTGTCCCGGTGAGGTATCTCGTCAAATTAGTGACGCAATAGACAATTGCGAGGGCTTCAAGCTGTGAAACGCCATAACGAGATTCTGCTGGGGTAATCTTCCTGCTTACGTAAATTACTGGGTGATTTACGTTGTCATAGGCCTGCAGTAACACGCCTGAGATGGTGGTGGCAATGGCATCTGTCCTAAGAATTTACGAAAGGTCCTGTTAGGTTAGCGTAAAATGGGGACGTTAGAAAAGTAATATTAGATTTGTGACATTGCGTCTTTTAAATTAGCACTCTGTACATCAATTTTCGAGTTTGATCTTAACAGATCCGAAAAAACACTGGTGAGTTGTGCTTAGTTCGGTATAAACTTGTTGTAATAATTCACCAGGCCTAAAAGGCTTCTGGTTTTCTTTTTCGTTGTAGGCATCGTAGATTTAAGATCTTGGTCACGATTTTGTCATCTGTGCTTAGATGCCCTTTTGAGATTTTGTGGCCTAATAATTCGATTTCATCAAATGCTAGCTCAGTTTTTGAAGGTTTTATAGTGAGACCAAATAACTTTACTCTGTCAAAGACTTGTCTTCGTGTCTGTATGTGGGATGTCCAGTCTTTGGTACTTACAGATATGTCATCTACATATGTGTCTGTATTAGGTACCCCGTGGAGCAGTTGTCTGGTAAGGCGGACAAACGTGGCAGGAACGGGAGAAATCGCCACTCATAAATTCCTAGAAGTGTAGCAAAGGCTGTGAGGTGTATAGAGTTATTGTCCATCGGATTCTGCCAGTAGCCTTTGGTGAGGTCTAATTTCGAAAATATGATAGACTGTTCCATGTACAGTATTAGATCATCATAGCTAGGGATTTGCTCTGCGTCTGTTTCGTGACGGCATTCAATTTTCGGTAGTCGACGCAGAGACGGATAGTAGAGTCTTTCTTCTTTACTAGTACTATTGGAAAGGAATACTCTGATTGGGATTTTTGAATTATGCCATGCGATTCCAAGCTGAGAATTTCTTTGTCTAGATTAGCTCTGTAAGTTAGGGGGATGGAGTACGGTCTGCACTTAATGGGTGTGTTGTCGGTTGGGATGATGGAATGTTGGATTCTGTCTGATTTACCAGGGATGTCTGAAACAATTATTTTGTAATTTGATAGTAACTCTATCATTTCTTGTCTTTGATGGTCTGTCAGTTTTGGGCAGATGTTTATACTGTCAGCTGTCCCTGTGTCTTTGACTGTCGGTACTGGGAGTTCGATGTTGTCCTCGTCTGTCTGGCTGATAACAGTGGTTGCAGCATTTTCGTCGCTTGTTTCATGTTCCTGTCTACATTGGTATGGTTTTAGCATGTTGACATGAAATATCTTACACTTGTTATTTAATGATATCTCATAATCAACATTTGAGATTTTCCTAAGTACCCTAAACGGCCCTTGCCATGATGTTGACAACAGGTCACTTTTATCAGGCAGTAATAGCAGTACATCTTGCTCAGGTTCTAACTGCAAGTTTGTGCGAATTGTCGGTACATGTACCCTTTTTGTTCCAAAGATGTTTTCGCAATGATACACGCTTTCATTATCTTATCGTGTGTGTTCGTTACTACATCATATGGCGATGATAGTGGTTGGTTGTCTGAGGTATTTGTCAGCATCTCATTGTAGTTGTTAAGGGGTCCCCGCAGTTTTGTGCCATAAATGAGTTCAAAGGGTGAGAAGACCGTGCTTTCTTGCGGGACTTCTCTATAGACAAACAGCATTGTTGGTAAAAGTGTGTCCCAGCGGATGGGTTCTCGGCTGTTATCTTTGATAGCATATGCTTCAAATCTCCGTTGATCTTTTCTACAATCCCATTTGCAAACGGTCGGTATGGGGTCGTGAAGCATTGCTTGATCTCTAATAATTTAGTTAAAGCTTGCGTAGCAGCTGCAATAAATTGTGTCCCTCTGTCGGATAGAATAGTTTGTGGACATCCGAATCGGGGAAAAGTGTATAAAAATACCTCAAATACATCTTTGGAACTGATTAATTTTAATGGGACCGCTTCGAGACGCCGTGAAGAAAAATCCAAAAGAGTTAGTATACATCTATTGCATTTGTTAGATAAATGGTTCAAAGGTCCAATTAAGTCGACAGCGACGCATTCGAAAGGCATAGAGGCTAGTGTCGTAGATTGAACCTCTGCTGTGACATGCTTTACTTTTTTTTTACTAAGTGTCGGCAGATGGTACATGATTGGCAATATTTTTTTTATATCGCCACATAATTTCGTCAAATAGACTTGTGAAAGGATTCTGGCTCTGGTTTTCTCATACGCCATGTGGCCTGCAAAAGGCGAATTGTGTGCGATTCGTAAAACTGTTTCGTGGTATTTTTGGCAACACTGTTAAATTTCATGGTTATCTCTCTTATACAGTGTTGTCAGTATGTTATTTTTAAGAATGAAGCACCATGAAGCATTTTTCCCTTGCTTCGGTTTTAGTCCTATCAATTTAAAATAAGGTGATAATGTTATATCTGCGTGTTGCGCTTGTATAAACTCTTCAGTGGTCTTCTTGTTAACCGTACCACTTGGTGAAATAATTTGCAATGTTTCGCTTTGTAGGTCATCGCGTTCTATTGCTGTTAAAGACCTTGTTTTTGCACTAGCTTGGTCTATGAGGATTTCTTCCCAAGCCCTAATTTCATTTTTGGTGCAGTATTTTACATCGGGTAGGCACCATACAATCAGAACTATACATGGGTTGTCTAGCACCGCACAGGTAAATGTACCTGACAATAACGGTGTACAAATGTGTGCAGTTGCCAGTGGATATTTTTCCACATTGCCAGAAAATGTTCGGCAATTTACAAACTAGCCTGTATAATCTTCTGTATTTGCAAGTTGTTTCCTTAGGCCTATTAACGTACTGCCGGAATCAATCAATACCTGGCATGGTTTGCTATTCACTATTCCATTGTCGAAGATTAATTTTCCTCTGGAGGAAGTAACTGCATTTGCGTTTTCCCCTAAAAATGGGACTGTATGGCCGCATTCTAATACGCCATCCTCATGAAATTTATGACATGTTTGATATTTATAATTCAATATATCAATTGCTGCAAGAGCATTGTCTTCTCCCTCTGGATTTTCTCCACACTCACTTTCACTCTCAGAAGATGAGTCAACTAGTGGTGCATTTACACTCTTTAACCTTTGGCGACCAATACATCTAGCGGAATAGTGTCCCAGACTTTTGCACACACACACAAAAAAACTTTACTGCTCGTTTGTAATCATTTCTTTTGGTCTGTTGCTTCTTAATCATCATATCTAAGTGAGATGGGTACCCTGGGTTCAAAACACACATTTGAAATTGGTGATGTGACAGTTTACAATATGGACATTGAGGTAAATTTGACTTCTGTTTATCTCTATATCTGCACGGTTTTGTTGGTTTGATGTTTGCTGCAGCTATTATGTTGTTGTCGTTGTTTACAGTAAAAATGACCCTGTTAGATGTGAAATAAGCGGAACCCTTCCGTTCTAACTGTTCAATGAATTCAACATCAGACTGTTGCAAAAATTCAGCAAATGGGATTGGTATAGATTATATAATCTTATCCATTATAATTAAGTCTTAGAGTTTCTCAAAGCTTTTATTCACTTTTGCAGCATTCATCCACTTATTATTAATATCTTGCACCTGAGATACGTAATCAATAAACGTTTGGTTAGCTTTAGGCTTTAATTTTGAGAATTGAACCTGATACTCTGGGGCGTCCAACAAGAAATGTTGCATAATCCTTTGATGGATATAGTCGTAGACTTTCCTAAGCTCTTGTGGGATAGATTCTATATGACTTCTAAAGGCTCTTATGACATGTTTCGCATATAGATCAACGCCCAATGTTCTTTTGGGACTTCTTGATATTGCATCTAAAACTCAAAGTTAACTGACCATGCTGAAATAGAGTCTCCTTGACAAAAGGGTTTGACAATGCCTTTATATTTGTTAAATTTGTTCTCCTCTTCTTTACTTTTCAATTTACTAGTTGCAATATGCACCTGTGACCCAACTTCCAATTCATTCATCTTTAACTGTGTCTGATACCCAATTTCTAATCTTAATTTAGTTTCTTCTGCTCGTTGAGCTAATTATAATTCTATATTTTTAGCCTCAATTTCTGCTAATTCTTTCTTATGTACCCGTTCTTGTGCTTTTTCTTCCCTTTCTCTGTCAGTATGTTCTTTATATTTCTTTCCTGCCCATTCTTATAATTTATCCTCTGAATACTCTAATTCTTTGCCAGTTTCTACAAAATCTTTTAAAGTTGACATTTTCACAGTTTTTCTGATACAATTTCAATATACATTAATGAGTACAACGTACAAAAATGAGTAAATGGCAATGATTTATATTGTTACATACAGCAAACAAAAAAATAGAGTGCTGCTTTAATCAGCAATATCAATAATTGGGTACTTATCTGGACTTGGTGAACTTCGTTTCAGTGCCACTCGTGGATCACTTCCTGATCGGATTGTTACACTTTCTGGGAACTTGACATTTATTTAAAGTTATACATCATTTCTGTTATTGGAGAAGCAAAAATTAGTATCATACAAACAATATGTTTGTCAATGTCACAATTCTTTCGAGGAAAGACATATTTTAAACGGTATTTATTTGTAAGTTTTGTCGGTCGTATTGTTTTCTGTCTAATGTCTGTAATTGTCGTGGTTTAGAAATGGACCAGTCTTCTTTAGTACCAGCGTACCAATAACTCGAACAATAGCACGAAACCATTTTTGCATTAAACCCAATGATAATTATTATTTTATCATCGTAAATTTGCTAACGTTAATAGCGTTAAGCAAAATTATCGCTCCATCTGAATTTTCACACCGGACTTTCTACTGCACTTGACTTTTTAGCGCTTTCGTTCTCAACCTGAACTCTCTGACCTTAACTTAAATTTGCACTAGAGCTGCGGTGTTTAATCGCCACTATCTGCTACAATCTGCTACTATCTGCACTCGAGCTGTGGGTTTCAATCATAGATTGACCACTTATGACACCATCTGGACTTGCCTGTCAACGTCTCATACACACACAGGCATTCGTAGGTCCTTCACATACATTCAAGAATATTTATCCTTGCATGTGGAATAAAACATTTATTTACAAAACACAATTATCATCAAGATGCGTTCATAGGGCGGTTAATTCAATACATCATCTTTATAACAGACTGCTATTTCATAAACAGTCATAACACTCAGGCAATCATAAAACCCTTCACTCAATACTCGCTATCTTTAACATGGCAACGCTAGCTCGCACTCCCGCAAAGTCCATACACTCGCTTCCCGAACACATGCGTCCTTCCCCTAAAACGTCCAGTCCAAGTCTGAGTCTCCCCACGCTGGCCGGTTGGTCATGTGGTACGTGGAATCCCGTGTGTCTCGGGACAGTCGAGCTGTTGTGTCGGGTCCTTCAGTGCAAGGCTGTCCGGTCAATCCACGACAGAGTCCCGTAGACTTGTGTCCCCTTTTATAGTTGGGTCTTGTCCTGTCTAAGTCCTGTCTATGACATGTCTGTGTCCCTGCCTATGTCTTATCTCTCATATCTCTGTGGTCCTGTTGACGTCCTGTCGATGACATCTCTGCATCCCTGCCTATGTTCTGTCTCTAATATATCCCTTGTTTTCTATATGTTCTGTCTCTATTCTCCCAACACGCTGACAGTGTTGATCCCACTTTTTGTCTGATATCAACATTTCTTACTCGGTCTCGGATTTTTCAGTTGGCAGCTCTCAGCAGTCATCTCATCTCACAGCTGTTGATTTTGCGTAAGTGTGTTTTGGATAACGTCCAAGTTTGAGATTGGTAGCATAGGGTTGGTGTACATATGCAACCAATGAGCGCCAAATCATAACAACAGAGATGACATGAATTAGAAGAGTTGCGGGGTTAACCGTTAGAGATAGAATTAGGAATAAGGAAATTAGAAGGTATGAAACCAGTCTTGCAGTTGTTTAGAGAACAAAAGATTAAATGGTTTTTGGCCACCTCACAAGAACGTCTTGCTACCATCTGCCACAAAGAGCCATACTTAATAAATATAATGGATACAGAGCAAGATTGAGTGAAGGTATCAAAATCACATTTAGAGAAATAATACCAACTTTCAAAGAGCGTTAGAAAGAGCGCTTAAAAGATCTCTGCATCTCCCCCCAACACTTGATCGAGGTAAATGGAGAAAGAGAAGAAGAGGAAGACAAGTAACAGAAGAGACACCTCATAGCGGTGTCTGGGTGTCAGACATACAACAACAGATGATGCAATGTCAGTGGCAGCCACCTCCACCCCCTTCTCCCCCCCCCCTTTAAAAAGCAAAACAAAAAATGAATACATAAATTAAAAAAAACACACACACGCACACATACACATATGAGCAGAAATGCAAATAGGGACAGTTAAAGTTTTTAAAAGTTATACAGTTTAGGAATAAATGAGTCATGACAATTTCCATCTTTGACGCCCATACACGGGCACTCTTCCGCTGTTCATGCTTCACCTTGACACCGCAAGGTACAACAGGAACGAGACGGGATGATATGAAATTAGATAATGAGATGATGAGATGATGAGAAGAGATAATATGAAATAAGATGAGATGATGAGATGAGATATGATGAGATTAGATTATGAGGTGAGATCAGATGAGATGAGATTAGATGAGCTGATAAGATGGGATGAGATGAGATGATGAGATGAGATGAGATGGTGATGAGATGATGAAGTGAGATGATGAAATGACATAAGATGAGATGATGAGACTAGATGAGATGCGATGAGATGAGAAACAGTCTAAGACTTTATTCCGCGCCTCAGGGCTATAGGACAATTGTGCTGGACCCATATTTTGACCAACCTGTACTGCATGGCTGATGTGGTCGACATGACGGCGGCCGTAAGACTGAGGAAGAGAGTCAACTAATGTGGCTGATACTGAAACAGATACTATACACAGACTGGTAACTCTCTCATCACAACATTTACATACTGAACATTTTACATTGGATTTGTAGTTTCCAGTCCTTCCTTGTGTTGTTAGGCATTCACGTTGTCTTTGAACACAGAAATTACAAACAAAATATTGCACGATTTCTTGCCTGCATATTTCGCTGCACCTCATCAGGTGCATAATTGTGCTGCACCTCATCAGGTGCATAATTGTATTATAATTGCACATAACTGTAGAGTTATATATCATATGAAGGGTATACATGAATAAACCTTTGGCTAAAATACTACACACATAGTGGCTGATATTGTTGGAATGTGGGGAGTGTTATCCCCTAAGAAGTCTAACACCTAAAAGAACAATCTTCTGTTTACTTAACAACTCGGGGAATGCATTGTTTTGAATAGAATGAGCGTTTTTGTTTTTTCCGCATATCCTTTACAGGACATCGCTGTCAACATCAGCACCTTTCGGCTGATTGTTGATTTCTTGGCAAGATTACGCTCATTAGTTTCTCATTGCTTTCTGAGCAACCGATTCTCGCTACCGATTCTCGCGCACGTCATGTTACTCACGAGAGTATACGGGATTACGGAGAAAGACGTTAAACCCCTAGGCAAGATAGAATAATTAGCGTTAGCCGTTCATAATACGACGGTGAAATGGTGAACGTAAAATAGTGAACGTAAAATAGTGAACGTAAAATTGTGAACGTAAAATTGCCGAGGAAATCACAAACATGCAACAATGTTCGGTTTGACTGGCGCGTTCTGTAAAGGATACATAAGTAACATTTAACCACCACATACAGCAAATCAGTGATATAGTTCTTTACTACAGAGAAGTCAAGTCCTGCTGCAAGCAGTGAGTCCCCGGCTGTCCTGGAAGGATGTCCTGCAGTCAAAGAAGGTAACACTAACTGCCGTTCCATTGTAAAATATGTTTTATCATTGTTCTACTTCTATACTATGACGTAGGGCACTGAGTATTTAAATCAGTAGCCAGGCCACGGAACCATCTACTATAAGTTCAAATGAGGAACATATGAAAGCAAAACGTGGCCAGAAGCAAACGACACTCCAAGGCTTAACGGATAACCCACCTATCTGCCAGTTTGGACTGGAAGTATCCACTTGTTGCCCCCTATTTATTGCTGGCTTGTCCACTGTACGGCTGTACTGATTCCACATAAAAATAATGTTCTTGTGTGCGCGTGTGTAGTTATATTCTAATTACATTCCCATTAACAATGAACCTGCTATCAAAGTATAACACTGGAAGGTACTACCTGCTTTCTGTTAGCTCCAAAATTTGGGTAGCATGCACCAAACCCGACACCCTACATTGTGTAAAGAGCTTCGGGCGGAGGAGCGCAATTTGAAGGGTACAAGCTTTACCCTATGCGAGGAAATGCAACCTAAAGATTAAATGTCATGGCAGAGCAGACCAAACTCTAATCTTTGGTCGGCAACTGGTCTAGGCTCGAAGCTCTGACAGATGGACATCTAGAACATTGCTTTGCTGATCCGGCAACTTCTGCAGCTTGTGTTTTTCCAGACGTATTGGTGTTACCTTTCCTCAGAAGTAAACTAGACAGACCGAGAGAGGGATCATGCTGCATGGGCAACACATGATCACTAAATTCAGTCAAAGCTTTGTGTTATGGATAGTTGTAACTCCATTTTACAAACTATCGTCTGTCAAGGCGTCCAGGTGCCAGTCAGTCAGTCAAATCTTGCTAATTATTAAAAAAAAAGACAAACTTGTAAACTAATTAAGAAACTTGAACTATATTCTTCTTCTTACATTTTGTGTTTCTCCTTTAGGTACTCCTTCCTATATTGTGAGAGATGACTCGTCGATAGATGACAATGGAGGGATTTGGGGGGGGGGGGGGGGGGGGGGGGGGGGGGGGGGGGTAGGCATGGTGATTGGCATGGAGAGAGACGGGAGTGTCGGCCTTTAGGGTTCAACCCAAATAAGTCAAACCTCGGGTTTCGTTGCCTTCGGTTTTCGTCGGTTTCGGTTTTCGTCGATTTCCCCCACGAAAATTGTGTCTCGGTTTTCGTCGATTACTCGGATTTCGTCCTCCTGTCCAAATTACCTCGCTGCTAAATTTGCGAAAACAAAGGGACTCTGCTCATTTTGGCGTTGTTTTTCGTTGTGTGAGCATTACTTGCTAATAATAAAATGCGAGAGCGCGGCATTAAGATTGTTGAAATCAACCGAATATACGGGAGGTCGCCATCCACAATAAGTTTTATTGTGGTGAAAAAGGAAGCAATAAAGGAGGCTAATGTAGCGAAAGGCGTGAATGTGCTAACGAAACAGAGATAGCAAACAATTGACGATGTCGAACAGTTATAATTAATTTGAATAAATCAAAACCAGTTAAATAGCGATTCCGCTTAGGAGGCAATAGTATGTGAAAAGGGTAGACTGATGTATGCCGATCTCATTAAGAATGTACTTGGGACGAGTGCTAGTGTACTTAGTGCTTTTAAGGCAAGCAGAAGATGGTTTGAAAAATTCAAGAGGCTCACTGGTATACGCAGTGTTACTAGGCACGGTGAAGGTGCGAGCTCAGATAAGTTTTGGGCCGAAAGATAGTATAAAACACTATATTTATCTTATATATAAATAAGGAGCGTATGTCTGTCTGTCTGTCTGTATCTATGTATCTATGTATGTCCTTTGTGCGCTCGCGAACGGCCCATCCGATTGAGATGAAATTTTCTACACGCCTTCCTTTCAGTCCAGAGCTGTCAACTGTCATAGTTTTTTAGTGTGAAATCGCCTGCTTACTCAGTATTATTTCATTTTTCATTTTTCATTATAATTTCATATATTTCAGGGGACCTAACTCCGTAAAAGTTATTTCAAGGGGCATAACTTTTCTGTATAACTTATAGTCATATTGTGGCATCGTTTTCAAAGATTTATAAACTCTGTGTCCATAGTTATGTACCGGCATATGAGTTATAATAAATAATGATACAAACTGTAAGGCATTTTTAAAGTTTTCATAAAAATAATGCACAATGCATAACATTGTAACTCATCTTTATTTGCTTAAGAAGTTACTGTAGTCATGCAGGTGATTAGCAAGCGTTTTCATTAAAAATAATGGATGGTGTGTGGAAGGACATTCTTTTAAGTTACTTTTTTTGTTGTATGAATTTAATGAGAACTTATATGACTACTTATGTGAATTAAATGAGATGCTCCCCACCAGGGACTGGGCGAAGCCGGACAGGGTCAGGCAGACAGATAGACAGACAGGCAGACAGACAGACAGACAGACAGACAGACAGACAGACAGACAGATAGTCGGTAACGGGAACGGGAACTTATATGACTACTTATATGAATTAAATGAGATGCTCCACACCAGGAGCTGGGCAATGCCGGGCCGGGTCAGACAGACAGACAGACAGACAGACAGACAGACAGACAGTCGGTAACGGGAACGAGAACTTATATGACTACTTATATGAATTAAATGAGATGCTCCCCACCAGGGACTGGGCGAAGCCGGGCCGGGTCAGCTAGTTCTCTATAAAATGTATTTTTGGTACGTATTTTGGATTTTCTAGAAGGAATTATTTGGATTTACATTGTTTCATATGGAATTAATTGCCTCGATTTTCGTCGATTGTTTTCGGATGAATTATCAACGAAAACTGAGGTTTAATTGTAACTGAATGAACATATACTCATGGCTGAGTCAGCCATTTCACTAGTCCATCTCCAGATCTAAATTTACTTGTGTACAAAATATCATCAACCAACAAAACATTACTCAAACAACAAGACACCATTTAAACAATAACACTTCGCTGAATTAACTAATCAACGGCTCTACCAACAAAACACACCTCAAAGAACGCAACACCGGTCAACCAACACAACGCAGGTCAATGAACACAACACCATTCAAATAACAAACACCACTCAAACAACAAAACACCGCTCTATCAACAAAACACCACCCGAACAACAAACCACCACTCAACCAACAACAGACTATCTGTTAACGTAATTGTAGGATAGTCTAAGCAAAAGTAGCTGTTGACAGATGAAGAATAGATTGTGCAATTTATCCTCGTCAAACTAGGTGAGAACAAGTTACCCAAGATATATATCGAACCAATCAAAAAAGCACTCCCAAACGTTGTCAGGTAATGATAAACACTCTCAGACACTTCCTATATTGCCAGACAATGCCAAATACTCCCAAATTATGCCAAACAATGCCAAACACATCAAAACAATGCCAAACATTCCCAAACAGTGCCAAACAACGCCAAACACTCCCACACAATGTCAAACACTCCCACACAATGTCAATCACTCCCACACAATGGCAAACACTCCCACACAATGTCAAACACTCCCACACAATGTCAAACACTCCCACACAATGCCAAACACCCCCACACAATGCAAAACACTCCCACACAATGCCAAACACTCCCACACAATGCCAAACACTCCCACACAATGCCAAACACTCCCACACAATGCCAAACACTCCCACACAATGCCAAACACCGTATCATGCTCTCGTATCAGATCTTCTTTCATGTAGGGACATTGCTGGTGGTTGATGGTGTTGCATTCTAATGAGATGTTCGAACTATTTAATGTTCTGCCTTTCAATAAATGTGGCACAAGATGTAGATTCCACTGTCTGTCTGATAACATCATTTCCTACTCGGTCTCGAATAGTTAAGTTTTCAGGTGTCCTCAAGCATCTCATCCCGCAGGTGCTGATTTTCCGTAAGTGTGATTTGGAAAATGTCCAAGTTAGCCATTGCTAGCATAAGGTCGGTATGATCACAGTTTATTCATTGTAAAATTGTATGTTGTTTTTTCTTCATCAGACGACCATTTGATCATTGTGCTGTCGGCGATGTGTGTAACGTTGGCTATTATGGTGTTAGCATTGCTGATGTTGGCTTGTTGGAGTAAGTAAATACCAGGTTATATTTCATTTATATATGAGAGTAATGGACCCTTACGCGCCTTAGCGGCATCAGTAAATGGTGCCCTGACCCACATGTGTATAGACTAGTGGGCATTGGGTGAATGACGTAATCAGTGTCACACAGGCCGCCCTTATCTTCCAGCCCATGTTCTGGTACACATGGTGGGCGGGTGTTCCTGGGAGACCTGGTTCATGTGTAAATATTGGAACTGTCCTGGACGCTGATGAAACCAGCGACCTGTGGGCCGGCAGGCGAGTCTCAAACTACGTCTCTGAGGCTTCGAAGTACGTCTTTAATGTAGGCAGGTGGATGCACAGACAGACACGCAGACAGATAGACGGACTAACAGATGGACACGGACGGTTGGACGGACAGACGGCTGAATGAATAGTTGGATGAATGGATGGATAGATGAATGGATGGTTGGATGAATGGATGAATGATGGATAGATGGGTGAGTGCATGGAAGAATTGATGGATGCATGAATGGATTTATGGATGAATGAATGGATGGATGGATGCCCGGATGGATGAATGAATGGTTATGTGAATGTGTGGATAAAACGATGTATGTATGGATATATGGATGAATGGATGGATGTATAGATGAATGCGTGAATGGATGGATTTGTAAATGGATGGGTGGGTGATTGGATAGATAGATAGACCAGATAGATAGATAGATAGATAGATAGATAGATAGATAGATAGATATATAGATAGATAGATAGATAGATAGATAGATAGATAGATAGATAGATAGATAGATAGATAGATAGATGGATGGATGGATGGAGGGAGGGAGGGATGGATGGATGAATGAAAGGAAGGAAGGATGTATGTATGGATGGATGGATGGATGGATGGAGGGGTGAATGGATAGATGAATGTATGGATGGATGGGTGAATGGATGTGTGGATGATTGGATGGATGGATTGATGAATGAATGGATGGGCGAATGGATGGGCAGAACAGAATATTTACAGGCAGGTTTGCGGACATACAGACACGCAGATAGACGGACGGATATACAGACAGACAGATAGACAGGTATACTGACAGACATTGAAATAGACATTCACACGGAGAGACAGACAGACGAACAGACGGACACGGACGGTCGGACGGACAGACAGATAAATGGATGGATGAATGGATGGATGAATGGATGGATCGATGGATGTCTGATGGATGAATGGATGGTTGGATTGATGGATGGATGAATGAATGGATGTGTGGACAGATGGATAGATTGATGAATGGAGGGGTAGATGAACGGATGGATGGATGAATGAATGGATAAATGGATTGATGTATGGATGGATGGATTAATGCATGGATAGATGGAGGAGTGGATGGATGGACGGATGGACAGAAAAAAAAAAATATATATATATATATATATATATATATATATATATATATATATATATATATATATATATATATATATATATATATATATATATATATATATATTCTCAGAACACAGGTAGTGGAACAAGCGAGGTCACATCAACCCCTATGGCACATCGTGGGGTGCGCCAGGCTAATATAATGAGATGGTCTGGAAGGTAATGCCTGGCTCCCGCCTGTGCCACAGTAATGATTAACACCTTCAACTGAGGAAGACGTCTGGAGTCGATACGCATCACTGTTACTTATAAATTATCATAAATTAGTTTGTTTAATATCATCACAATCGTTAAATGTTCTTTCGTCCGGTATGGGCAATTATGTTTCTTCGCAACTTATGATTTCCAAGCGCATGCATCACTTCGTCTGATGACATATTTCCTGCAACGATATTAGGCTGTCTGAAATCTTCTCTCGCTGCCTTACATTACCTCTCTTTCCACAAATCGCTCTAGTTGCTACAGCTTGCTCCAGTTGTTATCTTCTCATAAAGTGACAGTTACATGTAGACTGCCTGTTTCTTATTTTGAGATAGATTGTCTTTGTGTTCTAGTCTGTTCCGTAACATTTAGGTCACTTAATTTTGGCATACAATGGAATGTCAGCAATCTTCTCACGTCTGTCAACACATATATATGTATGAATGTGTGTGTGTGAGCATGTGTGTGACTGAGATATATGTCATTAATGAATTATGTGAGTGGCAGAGAAATATACCACCGATGAATTATATGACATCAGTATTATGCAGTCAATTACTTATCTATCAGTGCCTTCTTTAGAGCATGCTTTTATAATAAAAGTACCAGTATAGCATTATGCAATGTGTTATTTATTTCTGTACACTTCTCTTGGTCTTATCTGGGAGCATCATTATTAACAGCATGACTGCTCAATTCAGAGTTATTGATAAGCACTCATTTAAGTGAAGCACAGAATTAGATATTAGATTACTCAATAGGCTGAAATAGACGTTGAACGTTCTAGAGCTGAAGATGAAAACTGAACCCACCCCCTCCACGTGACGACAACGCCTCAATGAAGGAACAACAATACCTGGACACTGTCAAATAGACACACCTACATATGTCTTCTCTCTCAATCATCATCACCCAGTGCCTAGCCGGTTTACTACAACACGAAATAAGACATTGATAGACTGAACAGCTGACGGTGTCATGTAAACAAATGATTGGGACAATGATGACACGGATTTAGAAATGCCTTGATGTTAGCTCTTTTATTTATCACAATTTTGTTTCCACAAATAAATCAACAGTGTGCGTACAATAAATGTATCAATGGGACGCAGAGGTGTTTCCAAGGCGTCAGGGCTGGGTTCTATACTGGCCAAGACCTGCTGACACGTACACGCCGTGCGTCCTGGGCAATAGGTCCCTTCGGGGTCGTGGCTAAAGTCAGTAGGATCGTTGATTCCTCCGAAGTCGGAGAGTGTCTGCCTGTAAGGCGAGGAACCACCAGTCTGCATGTCTGCATACGAATAACCAGACGTGGAACAACGGATACTCACGCAAACCTCAGGTCCTGTATGACATCACACTGATGTTGGACAACAGGATGCCCTCATCCGACATACAGGACTTCACGCTGGAATTCATATCCAGCGAAAAGAAGCAAGCAATGTATCAGTAACAGAGTACCAAAATTTATGTAACACAATATAAGTAACACAATGTACGTAACACAGTGTATGAAGGCTAAACATAACTAAACAAATATTAACTGATCCAGTGCTGAATGATAATATATCGTCAAATTTGACCTCCCATTTGAACAGAAGGATGCTATATCGCCATACTAGGGGCGTCGTGTTATATGTTGTGTGGTATTTTCCACAATTTCAATGCTCGGTGAGCGGACATTTACATTACAATACTTGTTTATTTGATTGTGCACAATGGTTGGTCCAAACCTACTGTTTGTGTAGCGCTGAATCATGAAGTAGAAAAGAATTCACAGCAAGGGAACGCAAGCAAGAAGTCAACCAAAGAGAGTTCCAGAATACGCGTTGCCTTCGATCACATACATCAGCTGGCAGATATGCCATTGTCAACATATGCCCCTTTCTTGTGTCATTGTCGTGTTGCTGGAAATAAACTTAAAAAGCAACAACCACATAATGAACAACAATGTAGAATGTTCGCAGAAGTGAGAATGAGACCGACTGTACCCCCATAGAGGGCACATATCTAGAGTTCCATATCAGTTCTCTAAGTTCGCTATGATTGAAAAAGACTGACCACCTATGTCTCCATGCACTCATACCTAGTAACGGATGGCTCTCTGCTAAGAGATGAAAGAAATGCCTAGGGTTTGACGGGAAGGTTGGTGGACGGTGTTTGGTGGAGGAGAGCCTGGCATATGATACCACAACATCTAGTCAGAGAATGGAGGTGAGGGAAGTCACGGCGGAGTTTCGCTTCCTGGAGGACAAACAGCACACGCATATCGTGAGTGTAGCTGACTCACATACTGGGTGTATTTATAATGACTGTGGGGTGTTTGAAAATATTGCCGTTCCAAGTTGTGTATTTACCTTGTATGTTGCATGAGTTCACAGAGGGTGAATACAAAACTTGGAACAGCAATATATTCAAACACCCCACAGTCATTAAAGCTACACCCTATAGGATGAAGAGATACGTCAAGGCAGGCATGCTTCGGGCAGAGTGGCTTCAATTCAGCAATCAAAAGTAGAGAGCGTCTGTTGGACCCCCCCCCCTTTTTTTCCCTCCCCCAGGACATGCTGGTGTGGTGGGGAATGAGCAGGCCGACAGATTAGCTGGGTCTACACCGGTGGGTGGGGTATTGGTGCTTGATAAGGCAGATGTAGTCGGGAGCCTTTAGGATTGTGTCTATAGGGTGGAACAACAGATAGATCATCACGTCCACGGAGGGAATGGAGCTGTAAGAGTGAGCAGAGGATCTGGTCGACACTCAGAACCCTGAAGACAGGCCAGACGGACACATCATCAGACTGCTACTGGTACCATTAGTATTGAGACCGTTCACTTGCTGTTGCAGATGAGGAGGAACACAAATGGGGGATATCCCGAGAGTTGTGATGTCGGTTCTTCTCTCAACTCAACTCTCAGTTAACGTTATAGTCATTACACTTCACGTACCCCAGCATGCTCCTGCTGCACAACGTGCTGTTGTTGTTATAGTTAGTTAAACTGTTGTGGTATCATTCTTGTACTCCGGACGAGTCCATTGGTGCTCAGATTTTCAACGCAACATATGCATCAGGTTTTGTTTCTAATTTTGCTTTTTCTGTGTTGACGTTGCCCCTCATTCTTTCAATGTGCCTCTCCGTGTATGACCGTGTCCATTGTAACTTCCAAGTGTGTTGTTATTACTGCTATTATTATATTATTATTATTATTATTATTATTATATATATTATTATTATGTAACTGAAAGTCGTGACAGCTCAAGGGCAACCAAGCTTACCTTCCGTCACGGTAGTCATATCTTTAAAACCCTGTCAAAGCGATTATTGTTTTCTTTGACTTGAACTCTCAGGTCGACCTAAGCAAAAATAAACACGAGGAAACTTTCTAGGAAGCAAAGGCGGCCTATTTGATATTGACCACATCACTCGTCGAGTGTTGACTGATCTAATAAATATAGGGCATGCACCATATACCCTGTTACGGAGAAGATGAGTTGAAACAGAAACGAACAATATGCGAGGACATGCGCAGAGCTGTATGGGATAGCTAAAGATTGGAGGGCTGGGAGTGAGTTCGTTGAGGGCCTAGTCCCATTGAGGGACAGAGGGCAAGAGAAGAACCATATACCTGGGAGACGCGAACATGGGCAATGATTAAACTATGAGAGGGCAAAATTGAAACTTTCGAAATGTGGTTGTATACAAGAAAATAAAGCATAGTCTGAGAAATAATGTAAACAAACTGCCAAGTACACAATCTAGGACTGACCAAAACATTGCTCCCCGAGGTCCAGGTCAGAAAATTACGGAGCGTCGGTCGTATGAACGTTCACAGCTCCAAGTAAACGATGTGCTGAATGGAAGGGCGGAGGGGACAAGTAGAAGAAGAAGAAGACAATGTTACCTGTGGGTAGATAACTTCAAGAGATGTGAAGATGCAACAGAGGAAATCTTGCCAGCTCACGTCCGCTGACTTTCACTGCAGGCATGGCACATGGTGATGTTGATGACGATGATGATGATATTTATATAGTCTTATTGTCACTCTGGTACAGCAGAAGATCATATATATTATAAATGAATGGTTGTTCAAATTCGGAACAAATGGACGTTCCAACATATTTGTTACAGAATAGTTCCTGGAATATCGTGGGCCAATTAGAAGAATAATACGGACATGGTTCAAGATGTGAACACGGAAGACGACTGCCTCATAAACAGCATCATGTGTTAGAAATTGAAATACTTCGGCTACATTGCACGTGACGTGTACGGCTGAGGGAACAGTGATGCATGCAGGCCATTGCCCCGACACACCGAGTCGAGGGGCTAGATATCAGCCGCCGGGGAATATGGAAGGAGACCACATTGCGTTGAATCAAAGGGTATGAGGAGTTGGGCGTTCAGAAATCAATTTAAAAATTCTGAAATAAAATTTCCTGGTAAATTACAAACAGCCAAGAAATACTGGGGTTCATGTCAACGTCCTGTAAAGGGTATGCAACTATTTGTTTTTGTTAGTAGTCGCAGTAACAATAGTATTTGTAGTATGTGTAATAGTATTTGTTGTAGTAGGAGTAGTAGTAGTAGTAGCAGTAGTAGTAGTAGTAGTAGTAGTAGTAGTAGTAGTAGTAGTAGTAGTAGTAGTTGTGGTACTAGTAGTAGTAGTAATAGTGGTAGTAGTAGTAGTAATAGTAGTAGTAGTAGTAGTAGTAGTAGTAGTAGTAGTAGTAGTAGTAGTAGTAGTAGTAGTAGTAGTAGTAGTAGTAATAGCAGTAGTAATAGTGGTAGTAGTAGTAGTAATAGTATTAGCATCATCATTATCAATTAGAAGCAGTAGTAGTAGAAGTATAGGTTGTATTTTAAATGACTGGGGTTTTTGAAAATATTGCCGTTTCAAGTTTTGTATTAACCCTGTGCGGAGTTCATGCAACATAAAAGGTAAATACAAAACTTGGAACGACAATATTTTCAACAACACCACAGTAATTAAAATAAATTTTTACTCGATGTTTGTATTCATCAAGTGAGTGTTCGTCTGCGTTCTTATTATTATTATAGTAGTGGTAGCATTCATGGCAGTGTTAGGGAAATTATTACTCCCAGTGGTAGCAACAGTTGAACAATTCTTAGCATGATCGGTCATTGCTGGAGCCATCGTTCAAGCGGCAGAAATGGTACGAATATTAGTAGGGTTGACATCGGCTAATCTCTTTCAGGAAGGGTGGACAGCGAAAAGTAGTAGCCTGTCGATGACCCGCAGACTACACAAGTCAATCTCCCCTCCCCGCGGAGTAGACTGGGAAACCATGGCAGCGAGACTAAATAAAATGAAACAATAAATGATGTACAGACCAACTAGAACCAGAAGAAGACGTAAACCATGTAAACGGTTGATAGAGAGAATAACAGAGTCCATGGGAATCTCGATACATGAAGTCCATAAACGGGCACTCTCCCGCTGTTTATGCTTCACCTCGGCACCGCAGAGTACAAGAGGAACAAGATGAGATGAGAATGGCTTAGATTACGTCAGCATCGTACATTTATAACGGTATATGTCCAAGTGTGGCAAACAGTCAGTGACGTCACAGAGATCTGGGCTGTCCAGGAATGTCAGACAATCATCTCGGGAATTAATCTTCCAGCCCATCGAGGGTTGAGTACTCGTGGTCGTTCATCTGATCCAGGTCCACATACTCCACCTCGGCCTCTAGAAGCTGCTCCAGCTCCTGACACAGCTGTACGAAGGTGGGTCGCGAACTGGGGTCGTCTTCTCCAGCAGCTGTTGACAATGTTGTTCCTGCATGCATGAAATCAGAAAACAAAACAATATTGTAATTGCTTTAATTATTACAACGCTCGTAAATAATGTTGTTATTGGAAATCATAGTATGGGTGACTGAGATATTTATTTAGACATAGCGACATCATTTGTGTTATGAGTACAACGAGCAGGGTAATGGGTGATCTTAGGGCAATAATAGAACAGCTTTGGCTTGTGTCGATAAACTGCCCCCCTTGATTTTCCGTTAAACC
>JACEFZ010004902.1:0-37980 GCA_014155875.1 Cepaea nemoralis | reverse complement strand
GAAAAAAAAAAAATTGAGCCTAACGGGGGGTTTAAAAACGAACCGCGGGGGGTCAGCGGTAAAACCCCCGTGAACCTTGCAGGGTCACACCAGTTTTGACCTTGAGGGGGCCCCGGGGGGGGGTTTTTTTAAGGCTTTGTAGGGAAACGCAAGGCTCCCGACGCAGTGGAATGGCAAGTTGAATAGTTTGCGAAGTGGTTTTTTATTGATTGAGATTTTTAGTTTGTAGAATGATGCCGAAGTTGGGGGGTTGCTTGGGATGTTTTAAAAAAAAATGCAGGGAAAATAAATGTTTGTTTGGATATTCATTCGTTGTTTTGTAGTTTGATCTGCTTCAATTGCCGAAAAAAGTTTATCTTTTCGAAACTCTGTTTTTTAAAATTTATATTTAATTAAAAAAATATTATTTTTAAAATTAATATATATATATATATATATCCAATAAGTGTCCATAAGTATAATTAAAGGTCTTTAAGAAATGAATAGACGATTATACGTCTCAATCTTCAAGTATTTTGCGGATCAGTATATTTCTCAATCTCCAAGAAGTCTATGTAGCAGTATACCCCAGAGTATTTATGGCGTGTACAGTATATCTATCAGTCTTCAAGAAGTGTACAGAGCAGTATACATATCAGTTTTATGGACGTATACTGAACAGCCTATAAGACTGATTTTTATATTGCTCTGTACACTTCGGGAGGAATTATTGTAGTACCCCCCCCCCCCCCTCCCTTTTTTTTGCATACATCTTGAAGACAGATGCGTATACTGCTCTCTGTACACTTCTTGAAGACTGATGCGTCTACTTTACACCTTGAGTAGAAAATACATATAGCTCTGCATACTTAAATTAAGGCAGTCGATAGATATACTGTCCTGTACACTTATTTGAGGCATAATTATACTGCTATTTAAGTGTCTTAAAATTGTTAATTATAGAGTACACTTCATAGGCACAATGTACACAACGTTCTGTACACTATTGAGAGACTGACAGGTTTACAGTCCTGCACAATTGTTGACGACGTGTATGTATACTTCACTTTGCACTTCTTGAAGAATTGTAAGTGTGCTGCTCTGTACACTGCTTCAAGACGATAGGTACACTGGTCTGTACACTGGTGGGGGTGGAGCGGTAGTTCCCTGCCCTTTAAGGGCTGGGGTGGGAGTCCCCCTGACCTTGAGAGGGGTGGAGGCGGGAGTCTCCCTGCTCTGGAGGGAGAGTCGAGTGGGTCGGGAGTTTTTCGTTATTGTGATCTATCTAAAGGCTATCTTTTCTCAATGCGATTCTTGTTTTAATTTCTACAAGTAACCTTTTATCAGACTGTTCCAAAAACGCACTAACTGTTGATTGATCATGTTTACTTCTAACTAAATATTCCAACCACTTAGTTCTTTGGTCAGTAATAGTTTTTGTCCCTACACTTGTTCTTAGTTTCTTATGGTCACTCAATAGCTTCTTGCTTTTCCAACTGCCTTAAGTGTCTCCCTTAAACATGTGATGTGATTTATCCGCCCGTGTGCTTGCAGGTCGGATATTTCTTACACAGAGCATTTATCTGCGTGTATATTGACATTTGGTTTTAGATTAGGTGCAGTCGATTTTACAAACAAAGAAACGAACTATGGTGTGATACGGGGCAATGATAACATGGAGGATGGACATTAGAGAAGCATATCAGGCCGATGGAATTCTATTAAATAGGGATTCGATTAATGTTCCAGAAAGGACACTTTTGATTGTAGATAAAGTGACGTGGAGAATTGAAGATGATGATAGTAATATTTTTAATTGATAATTTAATATTTTAATTTTTATGTAGTTTATAATATGTTAATTGACTTCATTGTAACCTCTTCAACGTGTATATCATAACAATGTAAATCATAACAGTGTAACTATTTATTCCTGGCCATGTAGTTATTATGTAATTGATAATTCAATAATGTAATTATTACTATTTGCCCTCTCATATTAACCTCTAACCATGTACATCATACTCACTTTATTGAAATAAACTTGATATGTATATGACAATATAACCATTGTGTAATTGTAACCTATCGTGTTGTTGATCTCTGTAATGTGAGGTAAATTATGAATAAACATCAATAAATAGAGATATCTAGAACGGGAAATATTTAACCCAGGGATACAAATCATAGATTAAGCCGCAAGGGAGACAAGAACAGTTATTATAAATGTGCAGTGTTTTGTATCCTGTTAAATGAGTGATATATTTTGAAACAAATTGTTATTAATTTTTACAAGCCATATGCATTTGTTTTGAAGGTGCGCTAGTATTTTAAATATGCTTTCCAAATTGTTTAGATTCAAAGACAGGATATTTAACTGAATAGTTAATATATAACAACCAAATTGGTGATAGAATGTATTATATCAAATTAGCAAACGTGTACTTACACAAATCTCTCTTTTATAGCTTTTTGTACTTTTTGGCTGGCACATTCGTGCCTTGAAATAATATCAATTATGGTAAAAGTAGAAACATTATTCACTCTGGAAGTGGTTCCTAAGTTAACCTCAAATGTGCTATGGAGAGATCGAAATACAATCACACTCGGAATCCGTAAGGGCCCTGGCACATCGTTGGCACCTACCGTCTTGACAGAGGCGAAGTGCTTACGCCGTGTGCCTAGCGCTTCACACATTATGGGTTCGATTCCGTGCCACATTGTTCTGTTCAGGAGTGCCATTTACTCGGAGACTCCTGGGGGTCATCGCTGGAGCTACGGAGTTCATGCTTTGCGTGACGCTTTCGACAGGCTGTTATGCGGTCAGAGATTGAGCCATATGGGATAAAACTCGTTGCAATGAAGTCGATTCTTTTGCCTTTTCAAACTTCTTAAGCCCTTGTCAACAATCGCAGTTGATAGAGAGAGGTACAGGGTGTATTTTTAATGACTGTGCAGTGTTTGAAAATATCGCCGGTCCAAGTTTTGTATTCACCCTCTGTAAAGTTCATGTGACATAATAGGTAAATACAAAACTTGGGCCGGCAATATTTTCAAACCCTGCACAGTCATTAAAATACATCCCGTATGATCATTAGTAGTAATGAATTTGAACCCCAGTCATCCTGACCCATGTATTGATCAGTGACTATGCTTTGAATGCTGAGTATATTTATGTAACGAGTTAAGGCAGAATAGTCTTCGTCTTACTCTTCTGCTCATTATTTCAAAATGGGTCCTTGACCTTCTCTTGTAAGGGCAAGAAACTAGGAGGAACCGTATGCGCAGAGCCGGCTCTGTGTCAATAGGCTTGCGAATGAAATTCGTAATCTCGCATGTCGCATTCGAAACACAGCTGAGGGCGATTTAGAAGCAGACCGCTTTGCGTTGGTTTCCCTACAATTGTACGAATGCCGATCGTTCAGAAAACAATGGCAAACTACTGAACGTACACTTGCTCAGGAATCACAAACAGCCGAAAATTGCTGGAGTTGACTGCTACGTCCTGTAAAGGATATGCAACTAACTTCTTTTTTCCCTTTTTTTTAAATGCACAATCACACGCTAGCAATGTTTGAGACGGTTGGATATAAGAAACAATTAACTAAAAATTCAGCTGCCCAAATTACGTGAAACATTACAAAAGGAAATCCACACTAGAATATTTATAGAAAGCGTGATTGGGGTTACTGACACATTTTAATCTTTCGTCGTTGCTAGGGATTTCGTGAACAGTGCAGGGATTCTTCTTTTTACTTGTGTGATCTATGGGAGAAGACTAGAGCACGAACGAAGATATCAAGTAAAATAAATGACATGTCTATTTCCCACGTATTGAGGAGTATTGGGTATATGTGATCTATGGGAGAAGACTAGAGCACTAACGGAGATATCCAGTAAAATAAATGACATGTCTATTTCCCACGTATTGAGGAGTATTGGGTATATGTGATCTATGGGAGAAGACTAGAGCACGAACTGAGATATCAAGTAAAATAAATGACATGTCTATTTCCCACGTATTGAGGAGTATTGGGTATATGTGATCTATGGGAGAAGACTAGAGCACGAACGGAGATATCAAGTAAAATAAATGACATGTCTATTTCCCACGTATTGAGGAGTATTGGGTATATGGTGCAAGGCACATATTTATATACACCAAAGGACACTCGATTGATGATGCAGTCAATATCACATCGGCCGTCTTTACTTCCCATGATATTTTAGGTTGGGTCAATTTGAAAATTTCGCCATAACAGATTCAGTGCCAGACAAAATGTAGGATTAGATCAAACAAAAATAGATGGCGGAAAATGGGAAGTAGGGGTGTATCACAGTTATGACTTAAAAGTTGTTAATATGGTAGCAGACATGTCGTATTATATATGGAATTAAAGGGAGTTTGCATAGGGAAATAGAAACGGGAAGTCGCTTCAGACGATTAATCCTCCCATGGCACTTCAGGTAATTAAATTAGCTTCGAACACACGACGGCTGCGCCGGCAGGCACTCATGCTAGCACCTTAGCTATGGCGACTCCCACGTATAGAGATTTGGGCATGTAATGAATGTGACTTTTGACAAGTACAACCAGATTGTTTTAAAATTCCTTTTAAAGGCGGCAAAAGGGAATTCCGACGTGTCTACTGCTTTCAATGTTGATATTCTGTCTCTTCTTCTTTCGTTCGCTTGAAATTTGTCTATATCTGCAATGTTGTCTTGTGTATACACACCACTGTCTTTTTTATTTCACTCAACGTTCCACATTTATCCTCCACTGTAGTTTCTCTAGACCAGAAGGTTTGCCTAGATATGTTGAATGCGGGGCAGTCTTGAAGTATGTGATTTGGTGTCTGCAGCACAAATCACGTGGGCACATGGCTGATTTGCCATTCTTGAATTTTGTATACATGTGGTTGCATAATCAATGGTGTCCTGTTTTAGGTGCAGAATAATTATTTGTTTTGTCTGTCATTTAAATAATAATGGTCTTGTTTTGATGTTGGCGTTTTTTGGACTGATTTGATGATTCTATTTATTATTTTGTTGGTGCTGTTTTTATTGTTTAGTGCACTGGTTCTCAACCGGTGGGGAATTCCCCCCTTCTAAAATTCATTTTATAAAGTAAGCAGACCCACAAATCACGTTTTTTGTGGACGTGTAGACTTGTTTAGTATGTGCTATTAAATTTAGCTTCCATTATTACGAATACTGTGTAAGGGAGGATTTGTAGGTAGGAAATATGAAATGACGTTCTGAAAATATGGTGAAGGGGGGCACGGGCCACATTTTTAGGTAGGAAATACGAAAGGAGGGGGTGGATGATGTTCTGAAAATATGGTGAAGGGGGGCACGGGCCAAAAAAGTTTGAGAACCACTGGTGAATATATGGTGACAATATGGTGAAGCAAAGTGACACAGAAACGGCCAGTGTCTAACTTATCAAGAGCACTGAGGTTAGATGTTTGTGGAAGAACGCGATCGTCTGGATCTATCGGTATTGCATCTGATGATGATGATGATGATGATGATGATGATGATGATGATGATGATGATGATGATGATGATGATGATGATGATGATGATGATGATGATGATGATGATGATGAATAGGGAGCGCGAATGATTCCAATCCAAGGCAGATAAAAGACTTATCAAGTCTGTCCTAGTTGTTTCAGTGGTTATTTGTATACTAATTCAACATTTTTAATAGCAGATTACACAGATAATGAGAATTAATCAAGCAAATCGAAAACAGAACTCATTTGGTGAAAGTTGTGAAAACATACGTACATAATATTTGGGTAGCAATGTAAACAAACATGGTGGAACAGACAGGGTTATTAAATACAAATAGAACAGGCAAAAGGTTGTTTTATGTCACTAGGAAATGTAGGGAAGTGAAAGGAAATCAAATGTGGTGCAGAATTTAGAGTATTTAACTCGCATGGGGCTCAAACTTACCCGAACAAAAGAAAGAAGCGACACTGATTATTCGAATTATCCGTGGAGCACCTGGGCCGAGATGTCTATTGTTCTTTGATGTGGCCCATGTGGGCTTGCCACCTGTGTGACAGTCCAGTAACACGATACGGATGAGAAAGGGGATGGGGGGGGGGGGTGAGGAGGACGACAAGAGCAATTACAAATCAATTGTGAGAGTGAGTACCTCGGTATAAAGTATGGTGTATCCACGAATCTTTGCGAGTGAGTACCTCGGTATAAAGTATGGTGTATCTATGAATCTATACGAGTGAATTCCTCGGTATAAAGTTGGTGTATCCATGAATCTATACGAGTGAGTACCTCGGTATAAAGTATGGTGTATCCATGAATCTATACGAGTGAATGCCTCGGTATAAAAGAATGGTGTATCCATAATCATCGAGGAGTCCTTAAAAAATATTTATCCATAATCTATACATAGTACCTCGGTAAAAGGGGATGGTGATCCATAATTTTAAGGTGAGTACATGGGATGAATCATCGGTGGGAGTACCTGGTTAAAGATGGTGTATATGTTTTAAACGAGTGGACCTCGGTTAAAGAAGGTGTACCCATGAATCATTCGATAGTACCGGGTATAAATTGGATATAATTTCGGTGTACTGGCATTTTCAATTTTATATAAATTTTTAAAAAATGGTACCGGGGAATAAAAGGTTTAGTCTATAAAAGTGGATGGGGGATAATGGGGTTCCCTAATTTAGGTTTTACTTTAAAAAAAGGGACCATGATTTACAGGATACTTGGGGAAAAAAAATTGGTTACCATAACAGTGGAGGGTTTTTTTATTCCCCTCTCTCCCTTCTCTCTCTCTTCTCTCCTTTCTTTGCCTCGCTCAAAAAGGGGGCCCCAGTGCCCATTTTTCCCATTAATTTCTTCTTCGTGTGATTGTACGTTCTCTATTCTCAATCCATTTTTTCTTGGGCCTCTTCTTCGTCCAATGATTTTTAATTCCATGGGGTAGTTGGGGTTTGTCATTTCTAACAAAACGACAAACCTCTTTTTCTTTTCAATAATTTTTAAAGGTGTTGCCTTTTACCCGAAAATTTTCGAAAAATGACATATAAAGTTTGGAATTCGGGCCTACGGTGACACACGAATTGATTCACGCCGTCGGAGATCGCAATTTGTGGAGAGGCATGATTGCCCACGCCAGCCGACAAGGCACATCATGATAATGCTGTTTTCCATCTTGCATGACGATTTTTGTTCTAATCTCTTCAAGGCATCTCCCATCAGATGTTATGACTGTTCCGAGATAATTGTACCGATTCACTTGTTAAAGATTATTCCCATTTACTTATATATTAATTACATCGTGGTATTTCCTTCTTCCTGGTGATCACCATAATCTGTGTCTTCTTAAAATTTAATTCCAGCCCTAGTTATTCACTGTGTGCAACAACCACATCTACTACATGTTACAGATCCTGCTCATTGTCTGCAATCAAAAAAATCATCCGCACATCTAATGTTATTGATGTACACCCCCCCCCCCCCCCCCCGAATGGTGATTCCTTTCATATCTTCTACGTATTTTCTCACCATTGGAGTAGCAACGTGTCATAAACAACGCGTGAGGGGCTCAGATTCCCTATTTTGGGCAGTTGCGTAAGTCTGGCCATGCCCTAGCCTGCCATTTAATTAATGTTAGCACTCCCGGATTTAATCCTCTGCCTGAGGCAGAAAAAAAGCCACACCTTTGTTGATATTCCCATTAGACGCTGAGCACCTGGGCCATCATGCCTATCGTTCTTTGTATTGCCCCATATGGGCTTGCCGTCTGTATCACAATCCAGCAGTCGACCCGTGACCTCCAGCTGACACTATTATTTACAATTTGTTGCTAAGATTGTGTCGCTTTCAATTCAGACAACTCTTGCCTGTTTGTTGTTATTGCATCAATTGACCAGTCAGCGCTTTACTTTTTGTTCTTCGGACATCTGCTGACCAATCGTCGTCATGAAATGGCAAACCCCACCCATAACAAGATGTAGACAATGGATTGGGCCAAGAGATTCAAGCGTGGGTATCTGTGTATATAAGTTGACGACAAGCCCTTGGTCTGTCAGAAGATTAATTCTACCACCTAGAGAAGTCGTCTGTCTTGTACTGAATACTTTTTTTCAGAGTCGTCAAGTGCGTGAAATTTCTGTGTGATTTTGATTTTCATACTTCGTTAGGATTATCAGCCAAAGTCACCATGGATGGTAAGTATTACCATTTACATACTCATCATGTTTGTATGTATGTTTTGATCCCTTGTCTACTTTATGTTGCATTTTGTAGCCTGAATTTCCTTCTTTATTATGTTTGTCTTGTTTATGATTTTGAGATCTTACTTGTTTATTTTCTCTCAAATTATTACTTCTACAAGTTGAATTAGCATATTAGTGTGCAAATCCAGGAGTGCGTACATCTTTTGCGTCTAATGGTATGTATTGCTTACTCTAATTTCTACTACTTTCCTGAACCTACTATGAGTGTCGATCATTACCCAAAAGTGTTTATTTGATAACCTAGCTAGGCCGTTTATAGTCAAACCTGTGGGCCATCGGGGTGTCATTTACACTTAATCTTCTGTTGTCTAGTGTGTACACCAGTTTCAATTTGTTCTCCCCATGTCTTCTATGAGTGCCAATTAATACATGTGAATATAGTGTCTATAACTATCTGTAGATCTTCGGGGTATTACACAGCTTTACATGTGACAGTTTTCTAGTGTGTCCACTCATTTGTATTTGTTCTCTCTGTGTCTTCTATAAGTGCCAATTAATACATGTCAATATATACATATTTCTGCTCGCTCGTTTTGAGCTCAAGCGTAGTCCACTCTGGACTGATTTGTTTTCCAGTGGGTTAAATATCCCTATTACTAGTGCCCCTTGCCATCAAGCGAACTCACTCCGACTTCTTAGGTACTTGTAATTTACGTCCCCAGGTCACGGACGAGAAGACAACATTTTAGTCAAACTACTTGGTGTAAGAGTTAAACTCGCTACCACGACATCAGCACACCGGAAGTTTTAAGAAAAAGCGCTCTTATCCATTCGGCCATACCAATCAACATAGAACAATTAGTATAATGAGTCACATCACAAAGATTTTGCTAAGGATTATCATCCAAAGAGTGTTGAAGGAGATACAACCTGAAATAGGGGAAGAACAATGTGGGTTTGTAGAAGGAAAGGGTACAGTAAATGCTGTGTATATGCTGCGAACAGTTATTGAACGTACCTAGTAAACAAGGATATACATCTTTGCTTTATTGACTATACAAAGGCTTTTGATAGAGTTAGACATGTCAGCATGGTGGATATGCTTGCAGATATACATATTGATGGGAAAGACATTAGACTTTTAAAAAACATATATTGAAAACAACAAGCTGCAATAAGGATTGATAATGAAGTGGGACAGTATCAGCCAATTAAGAGAGGTGTTAGGCAGGGATGTGTGATGTCTCCAGATCTTTTTTCCCTATACAGTGAAAATATTTTCAGAAATGTAGAGGATATAAATGGAATCAGCATTGGAGGACGAAACATCAATAACATTAGATATGCAGATGATACAGTATTAATTGCAGACAATGCGCAGGACCTGCAACAATTAGTAGATGCGGTTGTTGTACACAGTGAGCAACTGGGGTTAGAATTAAATTGTAAAAAGACTCAGGTTATGGTCGTCACTAGGAAGAAAGAAGTGCCACAATGTAATATACAAGTAAATGGAAATATTCTTCAACAAGTGAATCGGTACAATTATCTCGGAACAGTCATAACATCTGATGGGAGATGCCTTGAAGAGATTAGAACAAGAATCGCCATGGCGAAAGTAGCCTTTAGCAAGATGAAAAACATTCTGACCAATAAAAAGATGTCAATTGAAACGAGAAAAAGAGTGTTGAGGGGATACATAGAGCCTGTTCTTTTGTATGGATGTGAAACTTGGACAATGAGCAGTCAAGCTGAAAAACATCTGATGGCTGCAGAAATGTGGTTTCTGAGGAAAATGCAAAGAATACCATGGACAGACAGAAAAACCAATGACCAAGTACTACAGGAGACAAATGAACATCGTAAACTGATTAGAGAAATTAGACGTAGACAGTCAAAATTTTTGGACATGTTATGAGAAGAAATGGATTGGAGAACTTAGTGACAACTGGCAAGATCGAAGGGAACAGACCAAGAGGAAGACCGAGAGGAAAATACCTGGATGGCTTGGCCACATGGCATGGACGAGACAGGAACACTGAGCTGATCCACGACAGTGGTGATCGAGTGAAATGGCGAGTCATGACCGCCCACGCTTTCCGGCATGGCACATGATTGATTGATTGATTGATAACTATATATAGTGTGTAGTGTGTCTATAACTATATAAAGTGTGTAGTGTGTATAACTATGTGTAGTGTGTATAACTATGTGTAGTGTGTAGTGTGTCTATAACTATATATAGTGTGTAGTGTGTCTATAACTATATATAGTGTGTAGTGTGTCTATAACTACGTGTAGTGTGTAGTGTGTCTATAACTATATATAGTGTGTAGTGTGTCTATAACTATATATAGTGTGCAGTGTGTCTACAGCAACTTAAGCCATGGATTACATTAGACACGTTAGAATTAATAAAACAACGAAGGGAGCTGAAACAGAAAGGAGATGAATCAATTAACCGCAGGATGAAGTATAAATCTTTAACTCAAGAAATAAAAAAGAACACAAGAAAGGACAAAAATCAATATATACAAGATTGCTGTACCAGAATAGAGCAATATCATAAGGCTGGAAGAGATTATGAAATGTTCAAAGACATGAAGTTATTGACAAGAAATGTTCAACCTCAATTGAATGTTATCTGTGACAAGATGGGAAATACCTTAATAGAATCTAGACAAGTTCTAGAAAGATGGCGGGAGTACTGCAGTGAAATGTATGATATGAGTGACAGTGAGGATATGAATGAGATACATGAGCCAATGACAGTAGAGACAGAACCTGAACCCTCATTAGATGAAATTGCTTGGGCTATAAAGAACCTGAAGAATGGTAAATCACCTGGATGTGATGAGATACCAGCTGAACTAATTAAAGCGGGAGGAGAAGAAAGCATACACATATATCATGCATTATGTACAAAGATTTGGAAATATGGTATATGGCCAAAAGATTGGAAGAGAACTATCTTCATTCGAACACTAAAAAAGGGCAATCTGAAATTATGCACCAACTATAGAACTGTTGCCCTGATCAGTCATGCAAGTAAAATTCTACTGAAAGTCATAATGCGAAGACTTAGTAAGAAAATGGAAGAAGAGATTAACGTGGTTCAAGCTGGATTTAGACAAGGAAGAGGAACAAGATGTCAGGATCTTATATTAGGCTCGTTGGCTAACACATGTGAGACAGTACAAGTACAAACGTTATTCGACGTAAGACACAGCAACACAAGTTCTATGGATTTATTACCACAATAAATACATAACAATAGTTACAGCAATGTACAACATATAACAACTCACTACCACAATACAGCTCATAGGTCTGACGCTCACAATATCAGTCGTTCAGCTCACAACCACGGAGATTCACACAACGCCTTGCTCTCGACACACACGTCCGTTCAGATGTCCAGTCGCAGCGTGGTCTGAGATTATCACACACACTGCCCACTGCCTCAGGTGGGGTCACGTGGCTTTGCGTCGTCTGTCGTCAGCGCTGGTCGCGTGTCAGGTAAGAAACTTGCCAGCCGACAACTCTTGTCCGCTCGGGTGCCGTAACGATGCTTGCTGTGCACTTAGGCTCTGACATTCTCCCCGGGTACTTCAATGAAAGATGCCATCTTTCATTCATGATGTATGTATATACTGGGGTAGTGTTAATTTCATGTCAGAGACTACTCTTTCCCAGTGTTATGCATGAAAATACATATAAGGCATAGAAATATATACAAAAAAAATGTAAGTTGCATTGAAATGACAAATGAAGTACAATTTTTAACACAATTCAGGTTTCATCCCCCTGATGCCTGGTTACCTTCATTGCAATAATACCCAGTCAGATCAGTAGTCCCAGCTTCACGCATCTACCTCGCAGCCATTTTGAAAAAAACGTAATAATATGATTGTTTTGCAACAACCATCTAGGCCAGACTGAAATACGGCTTTGTGTTAGTCGTATTAAACACTTAAACTCTGCCCTCATTTGGTCAGGAGCTCTTATGTTGGTTTGCAATGTTGGCAGCTCTATGACATGCTTGGTGGACGCCTACCTGCTGTGCCAATCATTTGAGCAACAAAATGTCTATCTATACAATACACATTAATGAATATGTTTCAAATTATGGCCCTTGATGTAATTCACAAATGCAAGGGAAGTAATTTTGACATTTAAGAAATTTCATACATTACAATAATAATTTAATTTCTTAGCGTCATTGCTTGACGTTTCTTCATATTAACGAGAAAAAGTCGGTAATATGAATAGATTAATCAAGATATGATTCTAAGATTACACTAATCAAAATAAATAAGTACACAATTTGTATATTATATTTTATAGATTCGAAAGGATTTTACAAGTGTCATAAATTTTTGGAAATTTGTACATAGTCTGCTAATTTTGCTATACTTTTTACATTATATTGGAAATACAAATGAAACAAAATTTTGGTTGTTGTTACATTTTCTGAATACAAATGATTCGGTTTTTATTTCGGAACAGATAGTAAAATGTTCCCACAGTTCGTGTCTGATGTTATAGTAAGACAACGGATTATGGTGGAATGTTCTTATTTCCGATGTGTTCACACGTCGAACAATTTGGATCACATTTGCTGTAGAGGTAATGTAGGAGTCAATGTTCGGTCTACATTTTGCACATGTTAAAATATCACGGTGAATAAAAATCACCCACAAATGTCACAATAGTAAAGTTCGCTTCTGATAATTGGTTAAGCGTTTTGTGACACTGTTGTTGGTGTCTATATACACTTAATATCGTTCTCATTCTAACACACACTACACAATTATACTACACTCATTACATGACTTGATTAAAATAAGTATATTATACATGTCGGTATGCAAACCGTATCACAATTTTGATTACTGACCTTACACAGTAGGTGAATGGAAAAATTCACACATTGGTGGCTGTGTTGGGCTGAGTGTAATATTACACAGTGCACTCAGACATTGCTTACTGGGTCCTGTCGGACAACGGGACAAAAGGTCGGCGATTGTATTCATTCTGCCGGGAATATGGCGAACTTCAAAACTGAAATTCTGAAGCTTTAAGGACCAGCGAGCAATCATGTTATTTGATGGTACTGTGGAATTGATATACCTTAATGGACTGTTGTCAGTTTCGATGATAAAGTGACGTCCTAGAAGATATTTGGACAGCTTTTGTTACACTTTCTACTAAGGCCAATGCCTCCAATTGCGGAATGGACCAGGCCCGCTCTCGGGGTCTTTAGTTTTTCTTGATAGAAAACAGACGGGATGCAAGATGTCGTTGTATTCCTGCAAAAGACTGCACCGATCGCAATGGAGCTAGCATCTGTTCTCAATCTGAAAGGTAAACGAATGTTGGGCAATTTAAGGATGAGATTAGGTGTATTCTTATCAGAAAAATGTGCCAAAACTTTATCAAATGCATTTCGTAGGCATTCATCGTTTACAACTTTTTTCGGGTTTATTCTTGGTTAGTAAATTAGAAAAAACCTCCGTTAGCTCTGAAAAATCAGGAATAAAGTTTCTGTAATAATTAATAAGTCCCAGCAAACTGCGGACTTGTTTCTTATTTGTTGGAAGTGACAGTTTTAGAATTTCGAGACAATTTTGTTGTCTGTCATGACAAAGCCATTGGATATTCTGTACCCCAAAAATGATATCTCTTGGTAAGCCATGCTCACCTTTGAAGGCTTCACTGTCAGTCCGTGCTGTCTGATACGTTCTAGTGTCTGTTCCAGTATCTTTATATGTTCCGTCATTGTCTCTGTATGGACACAGATGTCGTCAATATAGGAAACTATATTAGGAATGTCAGATAGGAGGAGTCGTGTCATGCGTACAAATGTGGCTGGGGCATTGACTAGCCCAAATGGAAGTTTGCACCATTCGTATAGTCCCCAAGGCGTGGCGAAAGCTGTTAGATGTCTGCTGTCTTCATGTACAGCAATCTGCCAGTAACCTTTAGCCATGTCAAGGGTCGTGAAGAACTTAGCGTCAGTCAGTTCTGTCAGCAGATCGTCCGTATTTGCCATTGGTTCAAGGTCTAAAACAGTTATTTTGTTCAGTTTTCTGTAATCTATGCAAAGTCGTATTGTGTTGTCCTTTTTCCGTACAATGACCATGGGTGAAGAGAAGTCTGATAGGGATCGTCTGATGATGTTGTTTTTTTCTAAGCTGATGATTTCCTGATGTAGTTGTTCCTTGTAATGTAATGGTATGGTGTATGGTCTGCATCTTATGGGTGTGTTTGATGTGAGTGTGATGTGATGCTGTACTAACTCTGTTTGTCCTGGGTTGTCTGAGAAGATGGTGTTGTACTCTTGTATCAACTGTTTGCACCTGTTTGTCTCTGCTTGACTTAGGTTTGGATTGATCTTGATCTCTTTCAAGCAGTTTGTCGTGTCTAATGTAGGTGTTGGAATCTCGTCGCTAGAATCGTCATCTTCGTGATCTATTATCACGGTGCAAGCTGTCGTATCGTCTTGTTCGTTGTCTCTGTTGAAGTATGGTCTTAGCATATTGATGTGAAATATTTTGTGTTTGTCTTTTATCAGGATTTCGTAGTCAACAGGAGAGATTTGTCTTGTCACTTTAAAGGGTCCCTGCCAAGAATCTGTCAGTAGCTGTCTGTCACTAGGTAGTAGTAGTAGTACGTCCTGTCCAGCTGTCAATGTTATAGTCCTGTTACCTTTGTCTGCGTATTGTCTGTAAGTAGCACCAGATAGTTTTAGTGCACTTTTAGCAATTTCACATGATTTCATTATCCTTTCACGCAATGATGTTACATACACAAATGATGATATGGGTTTCAATACTGGAGTGGAATCAGTTAACATTTGGTGATAAATTGTTAATGGGCCGCGTGGTTTGGCACCATAGATGAGTTCAAAAGGAGAGAAACCGGTACTAGAATGTGGTACCTCGCGACAAGCAAAAAGGACAGCTGGTAAGTATAGATCCCAGTTATTGGGGTGATCTTGAGTTACTTTGGCTAGCATGTGCTTCAGATCCCCATTAAGCTTTTCTATTATCCCGCTCGAGTGAGGATGATAGGGGCTATTGAAGACTTGCTTCACTCCTAGCATTTTAGTGAAAGCTTGAGTGGATGCGGCGATAAAATTGAGTGCCTCTATCAGACTGGATCGTATCTGGAAACCCAATTCTGGAGAAAATATGGAAGAACACTTCCATGATATCGTTGGCAGTAATGTTCTTTAACGGAATCGCTTCTGGCCAGCGACTACATTGATCAATAATTGTTAGTATATATTTATTCCCTCTAGTAGTTGTATGACTAAGAGGGCCCACAATGTCAACTGATAATTTTTCAAAAGGTCGACTGGCTAAGTCAGTGACTTGTAACTTTGCCTGTGGGTGTTTACCTTTCTTTACCAGTTTCTGGCATGTATCACAACTTCTGCAATATGTTTTTATGTCATTACAGAATTTTGGCCAATGAAACTGTGTCAATAGTCTTGACCTGGTTTTAACATATGCCATATGACCTGCAAAAGGTATATCGTGAGCAAGATGTAAAGCTTGCTTGCGATAAGTGGTTGGTAACACAGTTTGCTTTGTTGTAACGTCACCTTTGGTGTAGTACCTGGTGAGTATATCATTGTATAAAGCAAAATGCCATTTAGCATTTTTCGTTACTCTTGGCTTTTTGCCGATCAGGTCAAAATACTTTGACAGTGAAGGATCAGCTTTTTGAGCTGTTATGAATGTTTCCTTCATCGAGTCACTAGGTGGTACTTCTGGGCTAAGCATTTGAATAGCCTCAGTTTGGTTACTATCATCTTGCACTCTAGCAGTAGCTCTTGTTACTGCGTTCACACACTCAATGACATCAGATGATGATGGAATGATATCGTCAATGATGTGATGAGAACTTAGTGCTGCATTAGCTAACATACATTCAACTGGTGATATGACATTTCAATGACATTTGATGGTGATGTGTTATCATTAATACATAGTGATGTTATGTCATGGTTATGATGTTTGTCATTCACCTCCGGTAAATTTCCGATGATTATATCGCACACTGGGTTTGTAAGTGCTGCGACTTTTACTTTTCCGGTGAGGAATGGTGTTTCGATGTATGCCCAAGCTAATGGATATTTTTCAATATTGCCTGAAAATGTTCTACATGTGATGTGTCTACCAGTGTAGTCTGTAGGTGTTATGAATGTTGTTTTCAGGCCAATAAGTGTACTCCCGGTGTCGCGAAGTACTGTAGCAGGACTTGCCATTCACGTACCCGTGATAGATGTCTAACTTGCCTTTTGAGTCTATTACTAAGTTACCTTCCTCATTAGCAATAGGGATGGCGTGCCCGCATGTTAAGATACCATTTTCAAAGAAGGTATTACAGACAGTGCATGTGTTGGAACTAAATACGTCACAAGCCTGTGCTGCATGTACAGGATGTTTTTCTGTATTTTCGTCTTCTGACGCTGAACTATCGAACAAGGCGGCATTGGCTTTGTTGGTCATATGCCTGCCTTTACAGTCCATACGATGGTGACCGTAAGCCTTGCAGAGAAAACATTTACGTGCATTTTTGAACGATTTACGTTCTCTGTCTTGTCTGTTTACTATATTTTGCAAGTATGTTTGGTACCCTGGGTTTTTATCGCACATGTCGTTCAAATAATGAGACATTTTACAATGAACACAATGTCTAAACTTTTCAGAGGTAGGCCTGTTTGGTTTTTGCCTACTATAGTTTTTCTCATAGTTGGCAGCTGCTACCCAGTTACTGTCAGTAGCTTCAGTGGCAAAACATTGTTTATTTGCCGTATAATAGGCCGACCCACGTCTTTCCATTTCTTCCACACATGTGCATTCATTCTCCTGCAAGAACTTAGAAAAAGATGTTGGGATAGAAGAAATAACTTTATCTCGAATAATGAGATCTTCTAATTTATCATAATTTTTGTTAATTTTGGCTGATGAAGTCCATTTGCTGAAAATGTCTCGGACTAAAACAGAGGTAGTCAGAGAACGTTTGAGTTGATTTTGGACTCAGTTTACTAAATTGTTCTCTGTACCCTGCTTCATCTAGCATGAAATGTGCCATTATTTTAGATTTAATGTAATGGTACTCTTTTTCTGAGGTCTTTGGGGATGGTTTCAATGACTTTCAAAGGTTCCCCAGAAAGACTTCTCATATATAAAATATTCCATTCCGAAAGTGGAACTTGGTAATGTTCCATTAAAGTCTCAAAATTTTGGGTGAAGGCTGCTATGCAGTCACCTGAGGTATAGTTACGAACGATACCTTGGTACTTTTTATACTGGTTTTCTTTTTCCAGTCTTTCAGATTTCTTTGACTCTTTATTCATTGCAGTCTCAGTGTCCAGTTGTTTCATTTTCAACTGTAGTTCAAGTTCTTCCCTCTTGCTCTGAGCTGCTATTTCTGCTTTCTTAAGTTCACTGTCTATCTCAGCTTGCTTTGTCTTTGCAGCCATTTCTATCTCTGCCTGTTTCAAGGCTGTTTCTGCCTCTGCTTGCTTGGCAGATTTTTCAATCTCTGCCTGTTTTAGAGCTCTTTCTGCTGCTCTATCTTCGCGTTCACAGTACTCAGCGTATTTCTTCTCACTCCATTGTGTTAATTCATCACCTTCTAACTTCAATTTTAAACCCATATCGATGAAATCAAATAATGACGACATGATGGAGAAAATACGTCAATGAAAATCAATCACACAAAATATGTTGTAAATGGTTAGTAGAAAAACAACTTACAATTGATTTGACTCTACGATGCGTGCCCACTATGCATACGTAAAGTTAAAGTAAAGAAAAAATATACTCAAGTGCCCTTGGATATGATGACGAATGGTTGGGCAATCGGGCTAGAAAAACTGTAAGGTCGTACTTCAGAATCACTAATGACCTCTACGGCAGGGTTATGGATGGTACGCAAAAACCTGCTTTGTTTTTGGAGAGAAATAAGTTAGCGTGTGTTTGTTGGTGTGTGCTGTAAGTCACTAAGTGTTGATTAGGTTTGAGTGGCGTTGAGTATAATTGTATGTCGTAAATTTGTCGTCAACAGTGTTTCTTTCAACAGAAGTTACACTCTTTCCAAAACTCTTTGCGTTCCACAAACTCAATACACAACAACAATCTATCTGTATTTGAACACTCAATAACATTGATGACACATCACTTACATCAAGATGACATTCAGTAAGGACAAAGACATCAAGTTTACAAGATGGCGACAAGGTCAAAATGGTGGCAAAATCACAAGGTTGACAAGGTCAAACGGTGACAAGTTTTACGAATTACAAATGTTTAACACGTTTACAGGCTCAAACAATATGTACTGTACATTTACTAATGATCTTAAACATATTTAGACAATGTAGTAATGGATCACACTGAGACTTTTCCGATCACATGTACATCACTATAACCTTGACAAATTTTACAAGTACAAGAATTATAGTTTTAAAGATTTAAATCACAAAGACGAACAACACACGTCTAAATATATTAGGTTCTTAAATAATGACGAGCAACCCACGTCCACACATGTCAGGATCTTATATTAGGCTCGTTGGCTAACACATGTGAGACAGTACAAGTACAAACGTTATTCGACGTAAGACACAGCAACACAAGTTCTATGGATTTATTACCACAATAAATACATAACAATAGTTACAGCAATGTACAACATATAACAACTCACTACCACAATACAGCTCATAGGTCTGACGCTCACAATATCAGTCGTTCAGCTCACAACCACGGAGATTCACACAACGCCTTGCTCTCGACACACACGTCCGTTCAGATGTCCAGTCGCAGCGTGGTCTGAGATTATCACACACACTGCCCACTGCCTCAGGTGGGGTCACGTGGCTTTGCGTCGTCTGTCGTCAGCGCTGGTCGCGTGTCAGGTAAGAAACTTGCCAGCCGACAACTCTTGTCCGCCGGGTGCCGTAACGATGTTGCTGTGCACTTAGGCTCTGACACAAGAGATCACATATTCAACATGCGTTTAATAATAGAGAAGTGCAGAGAATTTAATGTACATCTATTCTCATGTTTTGTGGATTATTCAAAGGCATTTGACTGTGTATAACATCATAAACTTTGGGAAATCATGAGGAATATGGGCTTCCCATCACATGTAGTACATCTAATAAAAATGCTATATCTAGACCAACAAGCAGCAGTTAGAATAGATGGCGAGACATCAGATTGGTTTGACATCAAGCAAGGAGTCCGTCAGGGCTGCGTGCTGTCACCCTATTTGTTTAACCTGTACGCCGAAAATATAATGAGAAATGTAAGAGATGATATAAACAGGGAGCTATATGATGCCCTAAATATCGGCGATTATGACATACCGGAGATTCGATATGCTGATGATACAGTATTACTATGCACAACACAGAATGGCATAGAAAACCTAATAGCCTCAAACCAATTGAATAGTGAAAATCACAACTTATATCTTAACATAGCAAAAACAAAATAATGCATACAGATAAAACTACTATGGAGAAAGAAATATACATTAATGGGGGAAAATTGGAGGTGGTGGAAAATTTTGAATATCTTGGGTCATTGATTACCAATAACGGTGACACAATGAAAGAAATTAAACGGCGACTATCCATTGCTCTTCAAAGACTAAAACAGATGAATAAATTATGGAGTGGGACAGACAGAACTACAAAAATTAGATTTTTAAGAGCATGCATCTTTCCCATTGCAACATACGCCTGTGAGACATGGACACTTACTAAACAAGCTGAACAGCACATAAACGCCTTTGAATATAAATGTTATAGACGAGTTCTAAGAATATCTTGGGTAAAGAAAAGAACAAATGCATCCATACTTCAAGAGTTGAATATTGAGGAGGGATGGCTATTAAAGACGATAAAACAAAGAAAATTGAAGTATTTTGGTCACTTGAAACGTCACGAAAGTTTGGAGAGAACAATAATGAAAGGGTGTATGCCTGGGAAGAGAGGAAGAGGAAGGCCAAAGAGAAGATGGGTGCAGGATGTGGCGGATGATCTCCAGATGGGTGTATCAGACGCGGGACATCTTGCTTGTGATCGAGAAGCTTTCCGGAAGGTTGTTATGGGAGCGAGGTTCTACAAAGGACATGCTACTGAATGAAAGAATGAGTGTGTCTATAACTATATATAGTGTGTAGTGTGCATGTAAGTATATATGGTGTCTATAACTATATATAGTGTGTAGTGTGCATGTAAGTATATATGGTGTCTATAACTATATATAGTGTGTAGTGTGCATGTAAGTATATATGGTGTCTATAACTATATATAGCGTGTAGTGTGTATGCAACTATATATGGTGTCTATAACTATATATAGCGTGTAGTGTGTATGTAACAATATATATAACTATCTGTGGATGGTTGGGGGGGGGGAGGAGGGGGGCCACACAGCTTTACATTTGACCGTGGTCTAGTGTGTCCACTCATTTCTATTTGTTCTCCCCATGTCTTCTATGAGTGCCCATTAATACATGTCAATATAGTCAATACTGTCAGATATATATATAGGATGGCCTGGGTGCCATGCAGCTTGACATGTCTGGTGTGTCCGCTGATTTACACTTCTTTCCTATGTTTTCTATGCGTGCACATCAATACCACACCAACGAATCTAGGAGGGTGTATTCGTGACTGCATTCATTTTCCAATAAAGACCCGCGGATCAGTCTTTGCAATGTAAACAATTGACAGAACTTATATGAATTGTCTGGGAAGTTAGGGTGATAAAACAGGGAACTGTGCACCACATCACGCAGATCGTGGCTTAGAATATATGAAGGACTAACAATTTACTCACTTAACCTGGCAAGTTAAACGGTTGTTGGAAGTTGAGGACATAGTTCACAGCCTTGTGGATGAGGAAGATAAGGGAAAACTACCACATTATATTTGATTCGATGATTCCATGGCACGGAAGGGAGTCAACACATGAAATGATCCATGACGTCGGAGATGGTAGTTTGTGGAGAGGCAGGATCATCCACGCCAGCCGGCAAGGCACTGGATGATTATGATGATGATGATGATGATACCAATACCCCTACCCCGTTCATCATCAAAGAGAAGTTATATTAAGGTCCATCGCCTGGCTCAGATTAATAATCCCGTGACTGAGTCAGCCACAAACAGAATATTAATGTGAAGGTGATTGTTGTACAATGAGGGTAATGGTTGGTCACCACATTATACTACCCAGGATACTCAAAATGGAAGTCGACGACAAATAATCTCCACGGACAAAAATTACATACCAACCCAAAAATCAGAATCAACAATGCAGACACTGAAAATGTCTTGAACTGTGATTATCTTGGCTCCATAGTCCACAACCATGGAGACTTCTCAGAGATTAAACTGTATTAACTGATGAAATACCATGGGATGATAAATTGTCTTATTCAAACTTCCTGTAACTGCCATGGGCTTATAAATCAAACTATAGTTAAAGTATCAATACAATAATTTCACCTTTATAACCTCTTGTAATTGATATATAATACAACATCTCTACTACCGTATTAACAACTTTTAAGTCATAACAGTGAACCACTCTTACTCCCATTTTAAACCATCCGTGTTTGTTTGGTCCAAACATACTGTTTGTTTGTCGCTGAATCTGGTAAGAGTATGTAGAACAAAGTAACATTTTGGGAACATGTATCTTTCCCGCAGCAACAAATTGCAGTCATTTGAGTTCTAATGTTTATGGACCACCGGGTAAACAAGAAACAACACTGCAGATATAAACACATTTTAAATGAGCGGAAACAGAAGAGGCAGAAACATTCTTAAAATATCGCGGACCAAGAATAAGAAACATACTGAATTTCTACAGGATCTAAACACCAATGAGAACTGGCTCATATTTCGGAACTAAATATTGTGACCATATTAAACATAGATGGTCGTGTCGGCCGAGAGGGTTATGACGATCACGTGGAACTTCTTGTCCGTTAAACTTCATGTGCGCTGAAAGCAGGGTAGTGGGTTAATTCCACCGCTCAGATGGACTAAAACGTTGACATCTAATTTAGCATGCAACGGCTTTAAATTTATACATGAGACAAATTGTAGTTATAATAAAATGTCAAGCAAACGAAAGAAGAAGGGGAAGAATGCTTGGGCTACTACCAAACGTAAATTTGTCTAGAAAATAAATCTGGGGTTGCAACGTCTTGCAATAGATCATGAATTTATTAAACGTGGCAGTGACGTGGAAAACAAAGTTATGGAAGGCAGAAGTTCTTGTAGAAGAGAAAGAGGTCGACCAGCACGAAGAAGATCATAGGACACTGCAGACATCTTGAGCATAAAGGTGCATTCAGGAAGGAAATTGCGAGAGATCGAGAGACTTTTCTCTACGCACTTGATGAAAGCGACGTTCTGCCAAAGATCTGCTACATAATGATGGCAACTTCACAGCCCAGCGTCAATTCTGTTATGGGATTATCTTTAACTCATTCAATACTAAACAAATAGTATATTTTGACCAAACATGGTGTTCAATCTAATGAACAAGTATTGTAATGTAAATTGTCGCTCTCTGAGCATTGAAAGTATGGAAGATACCTCTAAACAAAACAAATAACACAATGACACTAGTATGGCTATATATCGTCCTTCTGTTCAAATTGGAGGTCGTATTTGGCGATATATTATCCTTCGATACTTAATCAGTTAATGACTGAAGCTGTATCCGACCAGAACGATGGCTTCGACAAAGCTGAATATGTGTGTTACTTCAGCGAGGCGATGCTGTCATTTAGAAGTTTTAATTATCATCATCACCCACTGCCTTGTAGGCTGGCCTGGGCGATCATGCTTCTACGAAAACTGCAATCTCTGATGGCATGGATCAGTTCGTGTGTTGACTCCCTTCCGTGCCATGTGTCAAGACTGTCAAGAATTTTCTCCCGCTGATTATCCCTATCTCGCTTTCCACTAATCTTTCCAGTTGTCACAATATGTTCCAAATTGTGTTTTCTCATAAAGTGGCCAAAAAGGATGACGGCTTCTTTTTAATTTTTGTAGTTGTCTTTGCAATTTATTTTCCCTCAAATTGCCCAGATTGCTCATGTTAGCTGTCCAATTAATTTTAAGCATTCTTCTATAAAGCCACATTTTGAAAGCTTCTATGAATTGTATTCTCCTATTTACTAATTGTCCAGGATTCACAGCTGTATGTTAAAATAGGTTCAATGTAACATGCAACAACTCTTTTTCTAACATTCAAGGACAAGGACTTATTACACGAATTGTTCTGTTAATACCGATATCTATTTATATATATTTAATTGTCATAAGATGAAGAATATTTCATGCAATTTATCTTTGTCAATCGATTTGAGAAAAAAGAGTTCTTACGAGCTATACAGAGCCAATCCCGATGAATGGAAGAGAATCATGGATAATTAGCAGACAATTGAGTAATTGTGTTTAGACTTCGGATATGTGGGTTTTGTAGAATGATGAAAACATAGTTAACGGACAGATAAAGCGACGAAGATATCTTGAAAGACGTTAACTCCCAAAGAGAACTGGTTATTGGCATATGACATATTGCACTGAATGTAATTGATTTCTGACTCAATCTGTCAGTTCTGTACGTTTGTCAGTCTGTTTGTTTGTATGCCTGTCTGTTGGTTTCGTCTTCTTCTTCTTCTTCTTCTCCTCCTCCTCCTCTTCTTCTTCTTCTTCTTCTTCTTCTTCTTCTTCTTCTTCTTCTTCTTCTTCTTCTTCTTCTTCTTCTTCTTCTTCTTCTTCTTCTTCTTCTTCTTCTTCTTCTTCTTCTTCTTCTTCTTCTTCTTCTTCTTGATATTATTATTATTATTGTTATTATTATTATTATTATTATTATTATTATTATTATTATTATTATATCATTCTTCCAGCACGTATAAACCTCCAAGCCTCGTTCGGAGAGAAAACCAAACCTCTGTACCCATTACTCCAGCCGTGGGGAATGCCGTCTGACGACTGTCGTTCAGGTAAGACACATCCTCACTGCCTGCCTGCCTGCATGCCTGCCTGCCTGCCTGCCTGCCTGTCTGTCTGTCTGTCTGTCTGCTTGTCTGTCTGTCTGTCTGTCTGTCTGTCTGTCTGTCTGCTTGTCTGTCTGTCTGTCTGCCTGTCTGTCTGCCTGGCTGTCTGCCTGGCTGTCTGCCTGGCTGTCTGTCTGCCTGGCTGTCTGGTTGTCCGTCTGTGTGCTATCCGTCTGTGTGCTATCCGTCTGTCTGGCTGTCCGTCTATCTGATCTGCATTAACACTTTCCTTAAAACGCACACACGCATGCACGAGGTCGCCTTTCATATATAGCAGAACAATTGTCACTGATTTCTGGTTTGATCTATCCGTCCAGGCCTTACATATATCTGTCTTTATGTTTTTCCTTTCTGCCTGTCTGCTTTTCTGTCTTCTTTACGTTCTTCTTCTTCCTCTTCTTCCTCTTCTTCTTCTCTCCATGCTCTGCTTTTCATCTCTTCTTCCCTCTCCACTCTCTCCCACTATCTTCCATCCCTCTCCTCTTTCTCCCCTACCCTTCCCATTTCCTAATCCGTGTCATCTCATCCTCTTCCTTTAAACCCCGTCTTTCTTTCCCACCTCTTATTTAATCCCGCTTCAACTTTGTCTGCCGATTTTTCCTTCTGTTCTTCTCCTTCTCTTCTCCTTCTCTTCTCCTTCTCTTCTTTCTTTCTTTCTTTCTTTCTTTCTTTCTTTCTTTCTTTCTTTCTTTCTTTCTTTCTTCTTTCTTTCTTTCTGCCTGCCTGCCTGCCTGCCTGCCTGCCTGCCCGCCCGCCCGTCCGTCTGTCTGTCTGTCTGTCTGTCTGTCTGTCTGTCTGTCTGTCTGTCTGTCTGGCTGGCTGGCTGGCTGGCTGGCTGGCTGGTTGTCTGTCTGTCTGTCTGTCTGGTTGTCTGTCTGTCTGTCTGTCTGTCTGTCTGTCTGTCTGTCTGTCTGTCCACGAGCATAATGTCATTACATCCAGGACATATTCTGATTCAACAACATATATTTAAAATGTGAAATATTGACTGTTTTCGTGCATCGTCGATGAATCCAGATAAACTCCTCTGTCTGTCTGGCTGTTTGTCTGTCTGTCTGTCTGTCTGTCTGTCTGTCTGTCTGTCTGTCTGTCTGTCTGTCTGTCTGTCTCTGTCTGTCTTTCTGTCTGTCTGTATGTCTGTCTGCTGTCTGTGACTCCCGCTTCTTCTTTTGTTATTGTTGTTGTTGTTGTTGTTGTTGTTGTTGTTGTTGTTGTTGTTGTTGTTCTTCTTCTTCTTCTTCTTCTTCTTCTTCTTCTTCTTCTTCTTCTTCTTCTTCTTCTTCTTCTTCTTCTTCTTCTTCTTCTTCTTCTTCTTCTTCTTCTTTTACTTCTTCTTCTTCTTCTTCTTCTTCTTCTTTTTCCTTCTTCTTCTTCTTCTTCTTCTTCTTCTTCTTCTTCTTCTTCTTCTTCTTCTTCTTCTTCTTCTTCTTCTTCTTCTTCTTCTTCTTCTTCTTCTTCTTCTTCTTCTTCTTCTTCTTCTTCTTCTTCTTCTCCTCCTTCTTCGCCTCCTCCTCCTCCCCCAACCCTTACCCGCCTCCTTGTTCTTCGTCATCATCGGTTCCCCGTCTCCTCTTGCCATCTCTCCTACTTTCTCAATTTCTGTTTATTCTCCTCCCTCCCTCTACCCCTTCTCTTTACCTCGACATATTATTATTATTATTATTATTATTATTATTATTATTATTATGATCATCATCATCATTCTTGCAGCGGATGCCTCAGTCGGAGAGAAACCCAATCGTATCCCTCATTGTCCTTTACTCCAGCCGTGGGGATCACCGTCTACAGATTCTCAACCAGGTAAGAAAGATTTCTCTGTTACTCTTCCCTATATTCCCTCATGACCAATAAAAGTTAAACGAAAATGAGACCTCATAGAGAATCCAAGCGGATATGATGTTATTAAACATTTGCCTCAATTCCCAGGTCAACCCAACCAAAAATGTGTACTAGGAAATGTTTTGGGAAGTAAAAAAGCCGGTGTGATATTGACTATATAAATGATCGAGTGTAGATTGGTGCATTAGCACTGTTTAATGAATACTCCTCATGCTGTGTGAATGGGTCTTTACTTTAATTTTCTTTATGTATAAATATTGAAATCATTTACTTATTACCTGTAAAAAAAATCTCGAGTTTTTTCTCATGTTTAGTTTAGGATTAGTCTCTCCGTGAGTATTATTACTGTCTCTAATGTTATGGTTTAGCTCATGTTTCTTTCATGCCTGTGTTATTCAAAACATAATTGATTCTTATGATTCACAACTTTATAGAAGATAATTTTATAGAAAGTATAACCAGGGGGAAAAAACGAAATAACAGTATCGAACTTAAATGGTCACAAACAGGGAGGGTCCTACCGTTGTTTAAGTTAATTTTATAAGAACAAGCATACAAAGAAGTAGAACAGATAAGGAAACAAGTTATACATGAGTTCAGCAGGGACTCCTAATGTGCTATGAAAGTAAAGGTAAAAGAATAATCGAGATTCTCTTTAATGGTACCCATTTTAAGTTAGGTTGCAGTGCAGTGATGTCAGCTTGACCTGAGACCCAGGTCAGTTTTAATTTTAACTGTTACAACAGTTTTAACCGGTATAGTGCCATGGGATGATTAATCGTATTTAGCAGAGTTCCCGTATCTGCTACCATATTATTATTACCAACTTGTAAGTCATAACGGTGACACACCCCTACTTCCCATTTTCTGACATCATTTTTGTTTGGTCCAAATCTACTATTTGTTTGGCATTGAATCTGGTATAAATTCGAAACTACCCTGATACGGATTGAACCTAATGCCACCGGTACAACAGGCCACCGAGGCTTCCTACAGACAATGCACTCATTGTTTGACCAGGCTACTTTCCATTGTGTTAATTTATGAACAGTTAAAGATGGTTCTGATGGCAGACACTGCTGTTCTGAATTGAGAGACTATGTGATGCCCATGTAACATGATCCCTCTCTCGCCCTGCCTGGTTTACTCCAGAGGAAAGCTAACACCAACACGTCTGGAACAAGACAAGCTGTAGAAGCTGCCGAATCAGCAAATTAATGCTATAACTGTCCGCCTGTCAGAGCTGCGATCCTAGACCAGTTTCTGACCAAGGCTTAGGGCTGGTCTGCCCTGCCATGACATTTAGTCTTAAGGTTGCATTGCCTCGTACTAGGGTAAGGCTTGTACCCTCCCAGTTTTGCACTCCTCTGCCTGAAGCCGTTGGCACAATATGGGGTGTTGGGTTTGATGAGTGCCACCCAACATTTGGCGCTAACAGAATGCAGGTAGTACCATCTACTGGCATATGGTAGCTCAGTCATATCTAAGACCAGGCTAAAATTAGGGTATTACAAGGTCATAATTTAGCACAGCACAAAAGGACAGGCTGGGATTAGGTTTAGTTGCTGTGGAACTACAAACAGAACTAAATCGCATAAGCACTTGGTGTGTGAAATCTGGGGCAATGGTCAACCCAATGAAGGCAGCAGTGACATGGTTCTCTTTGAATAACCATATTGTCAACACTCTACACCAACGGTAAATCTGGATTCAGAGACGGTGGAAAGAATGCAGGCAATGACCTACCTGGGGATATGTTTTGTTCGAAGTCTTGCTTATCATGAGCACATAGACCAGGTGATAACAAAGGCCAAGCGAGGTTTGGCTGCGATGCGGGAGATGGCGGCGGCTAACTGTGAGTAGCGTCATCTGTCTCCTTTACGAGGGTCTAGTCCTTTCTGTTCTGGAGTATCTTATAGCGATCCTGACTATCAGCCGTAAGCAGATGGAAAGGATGGAAAGGATACAGAATGGAGCTATGTATATTATTCTTGGATGTACAAGAGATACAGCATGCATGGCAATGCGGTACCTTCTTGATTTTCCAACCATTGAGGACAGAATACAAATTTGCAGAGCACGTACCTACCTGAGAGTCAACACAAACACACAACATCAACGGCACAGTGAAATTAAGAAGGTAAAGGGCAGCAGGTTGAAAAGAGGAAAGTCGTGGATGGGTCAAGCCGAAGACATTCTTCAACAGGTGTGTTCACTTGAGGACTTAGAACCTGGCGAGGAGTGGGTACGATTGCCAACAGATTTATGTACGTCCTTTTCAGTTTGCATCCAACTAGACAGAAAATGCAGACAAGAAAATTTGGCTGCTGTGGAGGCGGAAGTACAGGCATTGATTTTCGAGAATTATCTGGAGGATGATGCTGTCATTTACACAGATGGGTCGGTCGTTCGACAAGTGAGAAGTTCATGGGCTTTTAAAAAAGGGCCCCCCAAAGGGGGGGAGAAGCGAAGGAAGATTTTGGTTTCTTTTGCTTTGACCAATGGGAAACAAACTAGGAAGTCCCCCCAGTAAGTAAAGCAATAACATTGCCGAAAAAACAAATTCACAAGGGGATTTTTTTTTATTTACCCAATGAGCATGTCAAAAAGATAGAATAAAGGGTGGATTCGGCTGCTGTCTCCGGAAACCCCTTCCCTTTGGGTGGCAAAAAATATTTTTTTCCAAAATTTTCGTTGCCCGGAAAGTGTGGGTGTACAGGGGAAAAAAGGGGCTGACAACTTGCAGTAAGGGTTTCCCCTGGAAGGGTGACGATCCATGGACCCGGCTGACATTTTGAATGCTTTACCGAGAAGTAAGACTTTCGAGAACCATGGTTTAGACTGCGTGAAAAAGAATTAAAAGAGGTGTTGGGCCCAAAAAATTTTAAAATAAACGGGAAGCCAAAGACCCCTTTTAAAAAACCAACACAAAACTGGTTTTTTGTCAGTTGTTATACGCTGCAGGATTTACTAGGAGGGGATCCGACCGTATTCACGAGTAGTTCAATGCGCAAGAGGATGATTTTTGACTAACTAACTAACTTAGGTTTGGCAGTTAGACATTTCATTATCAACTCCAAACATAACCCATTTTTAAAAAAAATTTTTTTGGGGTTTTCCCAAATTTTTTTTAAAATTTTAAAAAAAGTAAAAAAAACCACAAACACAAAAAAAAACCCAAAATTCCCAAATAAAACACAAGGGGGGGGAAATTAAGGGAAGGGGGCCCCCAAGGGGGCAGGCCCGTGGTTGGGAAAAAAGAGGAAAATTTTTGGGGGGGGTGGGGAATTTGGGGGGGGGGGGGGGGGGGGGGGGGGGGGGGGGGGGGGGGGGGGGGGGGGGGGGGGGGGGGGGGGGGGGGGTCAAACCCAAAAAACTTTCCCCTAAAAAGGTTTTTTGGGGGGTTCATTAAAAAAAAGGATTTAGAAACTTGCAATGGGTTGAATTTTTTCCCAAATTTTTTTTTTTTTTGGGTTAATTTTTCTTTTCCCCATTTTTTCTCAACTGCATAACAAGAAATTTTTTCACATTTTTTTTAATCTTGGGAAATCTTCTTCAGTTCTTTCAACATTTGAGAAGTTTTTTTTGGGTTTTTTTTACCATCAGGAAATTTTTGAAATTTTCCTTCTTTTGGGGGTTTGCACATTTCCTGACTATATTGAGAAGTTTTCTCAGCCCTTTCATAGGGCATTTTTCTATTCCTCATACCATTAGGGGAGGTTTTCTTTCACATCTCTTTAAAATCATTGGAGACTTTTTCTATCTCTCGTAATTATGGGAGGCCCTTCACTTCCTTTTAAAATTGGGGAACACTCCACCCAACCATTATAGGAGGTTTTTCTACTCCTTTAAAATTTTGGAGCATTTCCTAATTTTCCCATCCAATGGGGTTTTCTCTACACTTTTGGGAATTTAGACTTTTTCTTCACTCCTTATATTATTGGGTTCTTAATCTCTTTAGTATTAACATTTGTTCATTTCCCCCATTTTGGGATTTTTCCCAATTTTTGTTTGGAAATTTTTTACTTTTAAAATCGGGGGTTTTCCCCAAATCTCTTTACAATTGGAGAATTTTTTCATCTTCTTCCCTTTATTGGAGTTTTTCTCTAAATTCTTTACATCTTTTGGAGAATTTTCTCTTTCTTCTTACCTTTATTGGATTTTTTTCACATTCTTTACATCTTTGGAGCTTTTTCCATTCTTTTATACCTTTGAGGTTTTCTCACTCTCTTTGCATTTTGGAGACATTTTTCTCATCTCTCTATCCCATTTTTTGAGGTTTTCTCTCAAATCTTTTTAACATCTTTGGGAGACATTCTCTCATTTTCTATACCATTATTGGAGGTTTTCTCTCACACCCTTTTTAAAACATCATTGGGAGACATTTTCTCTAAATCTCCCCTTCCATTATTGGAGGTTTTCTCTAACTCTCTTTAACATTTGGAGACTTTTCTCTCATCTTTCTGTATATTTTTGGGAAAGTTTTCTCTCAATCTCTTTAGCATCTTTGGGGAAAATTTTCTCTCATCTTTTACATTTTTGGAGGTATTTCTCTCACATCTCGTTAACATCATGGGAGACATTTTGCTCTCATCTCTCTATACCATCATTGGATGTTTTCTCTCACATCTCTTTGACATCATTGACTGTTTTCTCTCATATATCTTTAAAATTATTTGAGACATTTTCTCACACCTCTCCTTACTATCATTGGAGATATGTTCTCATCTTTCTTTACCATCATTGAAACAGTTTTAGTTTTAGTTTTAGTCGATGGATCAACATCATGGCACACGGGTGTAACCCTATAAGTGCTCCGTTCTCCTCCTAATTCAAACCTGAGTCCTGAGTTGGAGAAACTCAGCTCAGTGCACGAACTCCAGTAGCACCGGCAAGGATCCTGAAATACTTTGGGTAGATTTTTAACTAGAAATTTTGCCCGGGCAGCGCCGTTAGGCTACTCTTTTTCGATTTCCAACTTCCAAGGGATTTTTTACGTGCGCAACAATACACACGGACGTCTGATCTCACTACCCAGAGACCAGGGGAAATTTTATTACTAGAAGTCCAAGTGAAAAAGTCCCGGTCCTCATCGGGGCTTGAACCCGGGACCTCCAGCACTCAAGGCTGACACCATACCTCGAGACCACGCAGCCCCCTTTTCATCATATCTCTTATACTATTATTTAAGAAGTTTTGTTTCTGACAACTTCTTGAGCAATGACACTACTTGAGTATGTTTTTATAAAGCAGGATTAAGTAAGTTCCAACTGTTCTTTATTCGACAGGTGTAGAGGACTCCCTACGTGGTGCCTCCCTCTGACAGAATCCCCGACTCCCAGCTGGATCACTGACCTCATGGGCCTGTCTTGGAAGAAACTGTTAGGGATACCAATAGAGCCAACAGCAAGGGAGACCACAGTTCCTGCAGATGTGGAGAAAGAGTTTGCTTCCCTTGAAAAAGAGATTTATCTTCATCTCAGGACATTCAATCCTGGAGATCTTGAGAAGGTTAGAACTAATTATTTTTTAACCTCATAAACTGACAAAGTGACCCACTGAGGAGTGGTGACTGGGAGGTTGTAATGTCCACTTCACACATCATGTGATGTGTATGTATATAAACGTCATGTAAATTGTGTGGAAGATGAGATAAATCATGACCTGGAGAGAATGCTGTGGCAGGACATCTGCCTGACGTTTAGCACTCAAAAGAAAAGGCCAGACAGACGCAAAATCAGATTGCAACTGGTACCAGTAAAGTTGGAAGTCATTACTGGTTGTTGGGGGTGGGGACGGAACATGTATGGAAATGTCCATAGTGCTGTGATGTCTGTTCTTGACTCAGTGTAATTGAACTTCTTTAAAGACTAGGGTTTCTTAAGAATACCCTACCATAAGGGGTTACGAATGCACTTCATAATCCCGCGTACCGTGATTGCTGCAGGCAATTTGGTAGCAGACTGCCTTGCGATAGTTTCCATACAATGTTATGAGTGCCGGTCGTTCAGAAATCTATAGTAAACTACTGAACGTAAACTTGCCCAAGAATCACAAACAGCCAAGAAATACTGGAGTTGACTGCCATGTCCTGTGAAGGATATGCAATTAACTTTTTTTAAGGCTCAGGTTTCTTAAGAATACCATATCCTTTACACCATGAAAACTCTCTTAAAACACACACCAGCAATGGTACATCCTCTGTCCTTTATCCCCTCTAGTGCAGCATAGATTTTCAGGCAACTCACGCCAAGTTCTATCTTTTGCTATTTCCATAAGTTCCTTTCATGTCTTTTTTAATTTCTTCTACCACCTGTACCGCCTTTTCCAATTCACATAGTTCTAATATTCCAAAAGTGCCCATTCTGGTTTTCTCAAGGTGAAAGGGGAAGAAGTCACTGTGACTTCATACACTTGTTCCCCCTTTCAACCCCATACCTTTTCTTCAAATCTAAGAGCCAAAATCTGGGGGTTGCGCCACTCTGTAAAGGTTGGTTAAATTAAACATTGTTTGACTTTCCCCACTACATTTTCCTTGCTTTTCGCCTTTCTCTCAGATTTCCCCAAATTTAGGCACTTTCCCCTTTTATTTTTTTTTATACCCCAAAAAGTGTCATTGGTCTTTACCTTGGGATTTTTGAGTTTTTAACACCTGAGTGTAGTACAGCTGCATGTTTTTCCTTGTCCGTCATGATATTCTCAACTTTTTCTAGAGAAAACTAATCACACCACCTCCAGTTTTTCATCATTTCATTTCTCATTGTACCTCACTCACATCCATATAGAAGAGATCACATCAGCCTCTAAGTTAGTGGATTGATTTTTACTAATGTTTATAAAAAATCTTAAATAGGGCAGTTATTTTTTTATCTGGTGTCACATCTTCACAGTGTACTAAGGAAATCAGACACAATTTTGTTTTAGGTACAATGTGTGTATATATAAAGTATATATATATACACCACATACACGCAGCACACACAGACACACACACCCCACACACTATATTTCCCGCAAGAAGGTATCAGTTTACAGTAATCTGTTGTGTTCTTGCAGTTTTCCATTTTTCAGATATTTTTCTATTGTCTTTGTTCCTCTAATATCTACTTATTTTTTACTATCCAGAACCTTCGCTAATTAGTTCTAGTCAGAAATTATTAGTCAATAATTAATCTGTTAGTTTAAATATAATTGTTAACTATTCATAAATTAGTTACTATTATTTTCACCTTTGTCTGTTTCAATGATTCCCCAGGTTCCCATCTATTTGAGAAGTATCATGGTTACCCAGCTCTGCTGCCAAGAATCTATGACCTGAGGCAGCTATAGGCTTGGTGTTCCTTAACCTGACTCAAGGGATGTATCTGGGATTTTTTCTGGGAGGAGGGGGCCGATACCCACCACATTTTACGCTGAGAGTGTTACTGACAAAAAATCCCCGCATGCTACGAATATCCCTGTGATTGTTTTTTGAACAAGAGATCCCAAACGTGCTTAAATTATGTGAGATTTTTTCTGGGGGAAAAAATCCCACACTTGCTACAACTTCCCTGAGATTTTTTCTACAAAAACAGATCAAACACCTGCTACATCTTTCCCAAAAGATGTTTATGGGGCAAGATATCAAACACATGATACAATGTTCCTGAGATGTTTTGTGCAACGCAAGATACTAAAAATCCCACATCTATTTATGAGATTGTTTATGGACAAGGACCCCGCCCTGTCTCACCTTACCCTGTTTTTGGAACAAGTATCCAGCCATGTCTACACCTTACCCTGGTTTGAAAAAAGTGACCACCATGTCTACACCTTACCTGGTTATGGAACAAGGGTCCAGCCATTCTCACCTTACCCTTTTAGGAACAAGTGATCCCGCCCTGTCTACACCCTTTCCCCTGGTTATGGAACAAGGATCCAGCCATTCTACACCTTACCCTGGTTATGGAACAAGTGATCCAGCCATGTCTCACCTTACCCTTTATGGAACAAGTGATCCAGCCATGTCTACACCTTACCTTTGGGTTTTGGAACAAGTGATCCAGCCCTGTCTAACCTTACCCTGGTTATGGAACAAATGATCCAGCCATGTCTACACCTTACCCTGGTTATGGAACAAGTGATCCAGCCATGTTACCCTTACCCTTGTTATGGAACAAGGATCATCATGTCTACACCTTATCTGTTTTTGAAAAAGTGATCCAGCCATGTCAACTTACCCCGGTTATGGAACAAGGATCCAGCCATTCTACACCTTACCTGGTTATGGGAAAGTGATCCAGCCATTCTACACCTTACCCCGTTTTTTGGAACAAGAAACCAGCCATTCTACCCTTACCCGGTTATGGAAAAGTGATCCAATTTACACTTTCCCGGTTGGGGAAAATTTATCCCCAAGCAAAATCACTGAAGGAAAGTTCAAGTCTACAAAACCACTGGTTTTGGCAGATTTGCCACTCATTCTGTTATACCCCCCCTCCGCTTTTCCCAAACCCTGGTAAAAACAGAGAACCTGTTACATAACGAGAACAGGTCACATCAAAACATGGTAAAAAAAGGAACCTGTCTACACCTACCCCTTTATAACAGGACCCTGTCTACATACCTGAGAATGTGTCTACACACCTGAGAAGTGTCACATCACCTAAATGGTTACATACCAGAATTTTCTACATACCTGAGAATGTGTCTACATACCAGAGACCCTGTCTACACCCCAAAACCCCGTTGAACCGAGATGTGTCTCATACCTGGGATGTGTCTAATTACCTGAAATGTGTCTACATCCCTGAAAATTTGCTTCACACCTAAATGTTTAAACAACTAGAAAATTTTACATCCCAGAGAAGTGTCTACATACCTGAGAATGTGTCTACATCACCAGGACCCTGTCACATACCTGAGAATGTGTCTACATACCTGAAAGTGTCACATCACCCAAATGTTTACATACCAAGCCTGTCTACATCCTTGAAAAGGTTCTACATCCCTGAAGAAATGTGTCACATCACTGAGAATGTTTTACACACCTGAGAATTGTTAATCCCAAGCCCCTTTACTTACTTTAGAACGTTACATCACCGAAATGTTTTACATCACCGAAATGTGTTTCATCACCGAGAATGTGTCTACATCCCTGAAAAATTTGGGCTACATACCTTTAAATATGTTACATCACCGAAATGTGTTTCATCACCCGAGAAAAGTGTTTCATCATCAGAACCCTGTCTGATCATCCAGAATGTGTCTACATACCTAGAATGTGTTACATCACCCCCGAATGTGTTTCATCAAGAGACCTGTCTACATCACTGAAAATGGTTACATCACCGAGAATGTGTTTCATCACCGAGAATGTGTTTCATCACCCGAGAACCCCCTTACATTACTTTGGAATGCGTCTACATCACCTGAAATGTGTCTACATCACCTGAGAATGTGTCTCATCACCTAAATGTGTCTACATCACCTGAAAATTTTTCACTCACTGAGAATTGCTACATTACCTGAGAATGTGTCTCATCACTGAAAGTGTCTACATCACCGAAATGTGTCTCACACCGAGATTTTCTAATTACCCGAGAATGGGCTACATTCCTGAGAATGTGTCTACATTCCTGAGAATGTGTCTACATCACCCGAGAACGTCTACATCCTGAGAATGTGTCTTTATCCCCTGAGATTTCTACATCACCTGAGAATGTTCTCATCACTGAGAATGTGCTAAATCACCCGAGAATGTTTACATCACCTGGAATGTGTCTACATCACCTGAGAATGTGTTACATCACCGAGACCCTGTCTACATCACCCGAGAATGTGTCTACATCAAGAAATGTCTAATCCCAAATTTCCACACTAAGAACCAAAGTACATCCCCAAAAAATGTACATCACCGAGAAGCTACACCCCCCAAGACCAGAGTCTGATTCAATCCCTATGTCATTACCAAATGCAATCACATTAACCAAATCCAATGCACATCACGAGCCCTTCTACACACCCTTTGGTGGTCTATAAACCCTTTTAATCCCTATGGCTTTCCCTTTAGTTTTTTACATCCTTTAAAAGTTTCATCAAGTTATCACTATGTGCCCACAATTTTCAATCCCCCACCACACCAAAACACAACTAAAATTTAATGCCTGCCCTTTACACACTGATTATCTGTGACCCTTAATTCACCCGATTCTAAATGTAATCCAAAACCCTGAATGTAATTACCCAGATGGCACACAGATCATCCTTGACCCCGAGATGTTTTTCAAATAAAGTCATACTAGGTTGCATTAAGCCTGTTATTTTTGGGGGGAATGTTTACCTACTGGTGGCACTGCCTGCCCCTTTTATCATGGGTTTCTACAAAACGGGGGGGGGGTTCAATTTTAAAATGTGGGGGACCCTCGGCCCAGTCTAAAATTGGGACCAAAAGACGGGGGAATAAGGCCCTTTTTATACGACCACACACCCACCAAAAGCTGACTTCTATACAAAATGGGGCCAGCACATTACCAACATGCCTTAAGGCTTCAAGGGGTCCCATATTTACTGTTGTGGCACATCTCTTGAGATAAATTATAAATTATAAGGAATAAATGAATTAACTTTTAAGATTAAGTGCTGTCACTGGTATTTGTTTAATTTACATTTGTTATCCCAACGCAAAATTAAAAATGAAGTCTTTTGTCTGCACAGATTATTAAACCCCCTATTGCTAAATTTTCTGTAATTTGAGGTACTTTATTGTTCATGTCAGTGATATGGTTTTAATATTTTAGAAAATAATTCTTTATTCACTTTGTAATGTTGAAGTAATCCTTAAAAAGAACAAAAAGACGTGGCAACAATGTCAGCAATAAAACACCATGTCAGGCCTAAATTTACTTATGGCACCCCCCCGTATGAGATCAATCAGGAATGAAATGTGGATAGTATACACTGGTATTCATTCCCAGCATTGGTACCCCATTGTAATCTGACCTGGGATCAGTTCATGGGGTAAATTCCATTTCGAAGAGGGTTTAAACATAAAACCCCCAAATGAAAGGCAAGAGGTGCCACCGCACCCCGAGGACCCTCATATAAACAAACAGCAAACCCTAGAGTAACAGGCATTTAATTAAGACCCCCATGGGTCCCATCGAATCAGTCTTTTTCAGAACCACCAGTAAATGGGTACTTATTTCTTTACATAAAGGTGTTGGGACAACGCCAATTGTACAAAATATCAACATCATGTCCTTTATATAACCGGGATGGTCTGGGCGAATGTGGACCTTTTTTTTAAATTTGGGATTGAACTAGGTAATATCATTGTCCTTTATATCTTATATGGGAAAAATGGGTTAACTCATGTCTTTTTATACTTGTGATGTGTAACTGGGCTTAAAATAAAGTCCCTTTTATCTTGATGAGTGGGAACTGGGTTTTTAAAATCATGTCCCTTAAAACTTGATGAGTGAACTGGGTTAACACATGCCTTATACTTAAGATGTAATTTGGGGTTAAAATATGCCCCTTTTATACATTGATGATGTGAACCGGGCTTAAAAACATGTCCCCTTTTATACTTGAGATGGTAATTTGGGTTTTTAAAAATCCCCTTTTATACTGATGATGTTTTAATTGGCTTTAAACAAATTCCCCTTTTTTACTTGATAAAGTTAAATTTTTAACACCATGTCCCTGTTTATTTGAAATGTGTAAATCAGCTTAACACATGTCCCTGTTAATCTTGATATATGTAAATCACTTAACACCGTGTCCCTGGTATATCTTGATTAGCTGGATTAAACACCAGTGTTTGATAATCAATG
>JACEFZ010004900.1:0-39494 GCA_014155875.1 Cepaea nemoralis | reverse complement strand
AGATAGATAGATAGATAGATAGATAGATAGATAGATAGAAAGATCCCCGCCAGGAGCTGGGCGAAGCCGGGCCGAGCCAGCTAGTTTATTTATATAATCACGTTTCATGAAAGAACGCACAGTTTGACGACACCTCTGAACTATCCCATATAAATTCTCTCAGTCTGTTTCAAAATAAAGCCGCGAGACAAATTCAAAAAGAGTGGGGATGTGTCTTGCTGAAGCTGTAATATTCTTAAAATGATGGCATGAATCCGGGAGCCGTAAATTATATACCGCATATAAACAAACATTGAAATCTGCTGTACAATCTCCAGAACAAAAATTTTTTTGTTGGGTGGACATAATGATAAGGTTATATGCTAAATCCCATCATTTTCCCTCAGTTGGTTACTGAGATATCGAATTTTATATTGAGGCAAAAAAAAAAAAAAAACACACACACACACACACACACACACACATGGGCAACACGTGATCTCTATATTGTAGCCCAGGCTTTGTGATATGGAGAGAAATAGCTTTCATATGAGGTGTCTGCAATTCTTGGTATTAACTGGCACAGACAAAATCACAAATACTGAACTATTGGAAAGATCAGAATGTGTGACGGTTTATTCCATGCTCAGTCTTCGTAGACTTATTTGGATAGGACATGTTAGGAGGATGGATGATGGTAGAATACCAAAGGACATCTTTTTTTGGTGAATTACAGATGGGTAAGAGATCTCAGGATCGACCTCTACTACGATACAAAGATGTGTGTAAACGGGACATGATTGATACAGGCATTGATAATGCACATTGGGAGCCAGTCGACGCTGAGCGTGTTGCATGGAGGGCAAGCATCAGAAATTGAATGTCTGCTGGCCTGGTGTAAATGTGTTTGAATTCCCATCGATACGGAGCATTTATTTAATGGCCGGAGCTCAACCTAAAACCTCATCGAGTGTTCTATTACTTATTGTGATAGGGTGCTGTAAACAAAGTGGACATAATATATATGCGGCCCCCAATAGCTTTCCGTTTTCCAATGTGGGGCTACGCACAAAAAGTGTGCCCACAGTACAAATCTCTCAATCAACACGTTATTGAAAATAGGGGCTGACTGCTGTCAATCAGCTACTGAAAAACCAGTAAACATAACATATAACTAGGTATATCTGAGTGGTAGATCAGATGTCAAGTCTTCCCAGATCAGGGCGACAATCAGGAGAACTCGTGTGTACCTTGGGAGCGTTAAAAATATCTCCCACGTGGAGGTCGAAAAGAGAGGGAAGTAATATATGGAAAGCTATCCACAAAATGAATATTTACACATATGGTTGTTATATAAATACACATGTGGGTCCTAGGTGTTGGTACGGAGTTCGTGTACTGTGCTCGGATTCTCCTTCTGGAGGAGAAGGGGAAGGGAACTGTAGCATTTTCGCGGATATCCTTGTGCCGTGAACATAATTATTCACTAATAATGTATCTATTACTGATGTGTTTGAGACAAACCACCACAATTATCACAATCATTACCACCGAAGTCACTACTACTACTACTACTACTACTACTACTACTACTACTACTACTACTACTACTACTACTACTACTACTACTACTACAACTACTACTACTACTACTACTACTACTACTACTACTACTACTACTACTAACAACACTGCTACTACTTCTACTTCTACTGCTAACACTACTACTACTACTACTTCTGCTGCTAACACTACTACTACTACTTCTGCTGCTAACACTACTACTACTACTACTAATATTACCACTACTACTATTACTAACAACATTAATACTACTATTACTACTACTACTAACAACAAAACTACTATTACTACTTGTCGTAACACTTCAAAGGGTGAGGAGAACTGCTACCAAACCTTAACAACGGGTTCTGATTCTGATTCTGCTGCTGATACGAATAGCCCCGTTCAACCGTCGACTAATGCAGTTTAGTTGTATTTGTGTCCTCTATTGTGTAGCTTGTTTTGAATCTTTCGTGGATCTGGTTGCTTGTTATCAGCTTCCCGGCTTCTGATTGATTAAATTTGTTCGTTCCTGTCTTGATAGAGTATTTTATGTCTTGTCAGAGTCACGCACTTGCTGAGGCCTGGAGTTATTATGTCCCCACCCCGTCACATGGTGCTGTTTCCTTCAGGGAGCTTCTACGTCTCATAATCTCTGTGCCATTAGTTGTGATCGTTTGGGCGTCTTGGTCTTGGTCTTGGTATGCTGTGATCTGTTCGCCAGTTAGAACTTGGTGGTGAACGGTATCGTCTTTCCTCTGTTGTTTCTTCTTCTGTCTGGTCTCTTGCATCTTCTGGTTCTTTCTGTGCTTTTAGTAGTTCAATCCGTTCTCTTTCTTCCTGGATCTGCTTCAGCGTTTCTTGTGTCTTTGCTCTTTCCTCTTGAATTTTGAAAAGGGTGTTGTCAGTGTCAGCTTTTATGGCGACCATTCGAGCGACATCCTGCTCTATCTTCTGCTGGTCTTGCTTCAGGTCGTCCATTATGCGCTGAACGGCCGTTATCTGGGTTTCTTGCGTCTTGTCACTTTTGACTTCTAGGTCTTTGACCTGTGTTCTCAGCTCCTTCAGGTTGCCTTCCAATTGTGCTTTATCACTCTTAGTTAGTCGATTGGTGGTCTCGTACTGCCTCCTGGCCTCCTTATATGGCATGTTTGAATGCATGGCTATCTTCATAGCTTCTTTGCTGTCAACTATCTATCTACTTCCGGTAACGAGCGGACGTGTTTTCACAAGTTCTCCCAGTTTTTATAGAATTTATCAAAGTTTTGCCTATTTCAATCGAGATGCTGTGTATTTCATTGTGTTAGTTCTAAGACTGGATCTAATACGAATTAATATCTTAAGTTTATTTGACTGTGGTATAGTGAAATGAGGATTTCTTTGATAAATGGACGGTAAGGTGATTCAATTTTGAAACCTACCAATTATCGAATAACGACAACGTGTGATTAAACCATGCTTGACTAGCGCGTGGTAAGTCGCCAGCACACAATATCGCAAGTTCCTGATCAGCTCGGTGTTATTGCCCCAATTATCAAAAAGAACGGAACCGCAACACATGACTTCAAATAGCCCGTGGCGCGTCTAGACTACAATGAGTTCGCTGCATTCTTCAAACGGGTTTGATAACATGATGCAGCAATGTCATCTATAGGAGAGGCCTCTCTGGAGGTGACTGGTGTTAAAACAAGATCCGGTTTACGATCGGCCGTGAATAAACCATACACACTAAACAAAGAGAAGGCGGTGTGCGAATCCAGTCGACCGAGTCGTCCAACACACCAACTCTGGCCAATGTGTTACAGTATCCTTTAACAATACACTCCATTATGAGGCATTTCGAACGTGCCTCATCAATTATTACAAGCCTGAACGAATCCAACACAGACAAGATAGAAGCGGGGCCTACGTGGAAGATCTGATTACGACGCCAGTCCTTACAATATATTTATATCATTCGAAGAACAAGTTACTAGCTCAGGGCAGCGTTGAAAACATTAACTCTTGGCTAAAATTAGACTTTGTCGAGCTGGAGAACTCAATACTTACATTCACGAGTAGAGACATATCAAAGACACAAGATATCATCAACATGCTCGTCTCGAGTGAGGACTCAGAATCTACACAGCCCACAACTACAGCTGTGGACATCACAGCAGACAATGTTTCTCAACTGACACATACAATGAATGAACAGGACAATACCATCAACAAGAGGTCAGCTACCCCATCAGTACTCTTTGCCATTGAATATCCAATGGAGCACCTCCAAAACAACGTTGAGACCAACGTAAGAGTAGCAGAAGAAATACCAGCCTTAGATAACACGCCAACTATCAATGGACAATCGTGCGATTGTCATAGGCGCATAGAGGTAATAGAACAATCCTTAAAGGCGCTCACTGCTACTGTTACAGCGAACATTGAAGCTAATAGCAAGACCAGCAGTGACTACACTGCTCTCAAAGAAGAAATCACGCTCCTGAGAGAGGAAAATCTGTTGCTAAGAAAAACAATAGAAACTTTACAGCACGAGTCCACCACCAACCCAACTGAACAAGCGTGGAATTCCCAAGCAGCTGTATCAACTTCGGAGAATCTTGAAGCCCAGTTTCAACAAACAAAAATAACAAAACAAGACGCGGAAAAACCTCAACGTGCAGAAGAAGATAAAACGCTACTAGCAGTCTATCCCATTGGTGTAAAAATAAGCAACAGATTCGATGTGTTTCAAGAAAAGTTGTCAGAAAACGTACAGTGCTATAGTGCACTGCCAACAGACAACACACGCCTCCAGGAAACACAGGGAGAGTCACATGGAGACGTACAGACTGCTGCTAAATGGGAGAAACAACGAGCAAGGCGTACTGACAACCAACATGTGCAGACAGCACAACCCGACTATACACACATTATAATAGGCGACTCTCTAATGAAAGGTCTATACAGCGACCGGATGGCTACTACAGACAAAGACATTGTTTTCATAATTGCATTGACTGGGGCTGGTGTTGACCGGCTAACAGACAAGATTAGGAAGTTGGCTGTAAATCTTAATGTACAAAGGGCAAGCGTTCATATTGGTATCAATGACACCATGAACGACCAGCAAATCACAACCTCTCAACTGCTGGCGCTCTTGAACGGATTAGGTCACATTTTTCTTAACTCGTCCATTTTCTTCTCCTCCATCATATCACCGAGTTATGGATTCCAGCGTCGTCTAGCTGACATAAATAACAACATATTGCAGAAGTTTTGTTCTCACAACAACATACAGTTCATCAACAACACACCGGTGTTTACTTCACAGTCAGGAGCACCTAAAAAGCGACTTTATAAAGATCAAGTACATTTGTCTACATTGGGCACCAGCTTGCTCACCAAAAATATTAAATACCCTGAACGTACACAACCTACATTCAATACTGGATCGCTTAGGACACTTTTAGCTACACCACCTCAAACTCAAGCCAGACGACATACTGCCGCCACATCAGACACCAATAGGCCAGAAGAGAGCAAACCACTCATAACCACGGCACCTGATATCCAAGCCAGACGGAACATTTCCACCACACCAAATCCGTACAATACGCCCTCTTTCACACAGCAGGGTGATAATTATAAAGATACGTTCCCTCTTCTCCACAGCAAGGATCAATCCAGTAGTAACAACAACGTGCCACCACAGCCTCCTGTTAGCCACGAATCAGAGCCTGTAGTTGGAAGTCGTTACACTCCCGTGAGAAATCAACAGTATCCATTCCATTGTAACCCATAGTTGTTATACCTCGCACGGTTTAGCCCAGCTTCACTTCAGCAGGCATTTATGATGTCGCTTTACCAAGGACCAACACAGCCTGGTATTTACTAGCACAAGAAAGAGCCTCTCCTAGAAAGTTTATGCGCATACTTGGTTATTGATTTATATAGCAACGTATTAGATTGTACGTGGCTGTAAACATTGACTCGTATTGAAGTCACAGACATTGACACTTAGATATCTTTTATAATACTTTTTATCGCGTTAATATTCTGAGTGAGGGGGTCTTCACTCCCCGCTTTAAACAGAGACATTGACTAGTATAGTCATTTATTGATTCTTTTGGATAACAGTTGGTACTTAGCTTGTGAAGTAATTTTTTTCAGGTTAATTATTTGTTGTATGTTCTTTAATTCGTTTTGTTCCTTGTTTGCATTATATTCGTTTGTCTAATTAGTTGTATCGTTATAATATTGTCATTTACTTATCGATTTTTATTACTGATATTTTGTAAGTTAATGTAATTGTGATGTTTTTATGATCTTGTATTTTTGCTTAACTTTGACTAATTTACAATTTCTTCATGGATGAAATGTCTGAGAAGTGGCAACACTGGCTCAATAAGTCAGGAATACGTCTTGGACACTTAAACATTTGCAGCTTATTTAACAAGCTACCAGAGTTATCTTCTATTATTAATCAAAATTTTCATTTATTCGGCCTTAGTGAAAGTAGGCTTAATGATAAAATTTCAGATGAGAACATCTCTATTAAAGGGTACAAAGTTTTTAGAAGGGATCCCTGTAGAAAACAAGAGACAGGCATAGTAACATATTTTTCTAATTTACTGAATGCTCACCGTATGCTAAACTTTGAAACTTGCGAAAAAGAATGTATTTGGTTAGAGCTAACACTTCAAAACCACACCCCCCTGATAATTGGCTACCTCAATCGAAATCCCAGTGCTGGACACGTCTGGTACGTAAAAATTCACTACCATGATGGATGTGGTTTTCGCTTCTGGGAAGGAAATTATACTACTCCGAAACTTTAACATTGACAACAACAAATCCAACATAATATGGGGAAATATAATTGCTTCATACAATTTCCAACAAATAGTACAACAAGCTACTAGAGTAACAAAGTCATCTTCAACAGTCATAGATCACATTTATGTAACTTGCTCAGACAACATCATAGAATGCACAGTACCCAATTGTGCAATAAACGATCACTACCCAATATGCTGCACGTGGTCTAAAAAAGGAATTAAAACTCCTAAACATAAACACATAAGTGTAAAATATAGAAATTACAAAAATTTCAACCAAAACGCATTTTTACAGGACTTACTCAGTTCACCTCTAGACAATGTTTATCAGCTTCCTGACCCGGATGATGCTCTGGAATTCTGGATGAAAACCTTTATTGATGTTTTTGATAGACGTGCCAGTCAAGGAAGTTCGAGTAATACACCACGTCAAGCCACATTGGATCACCCAGGAATTACTTGAAATTATGAGAGACAGAGATAAAGCACATAAAAAGCGGGATCTCAGTGCATACCGTACTCTTAGAAACAATGTTCAATATAACATACGACAGGAAAAGAAAAATTACTTTAAGAACTTAGTAATGGATAAAACAAATAGTAAGGATATATGTAAGGCAATTAACACCTTGACAAACAAGTATAACTTCCGAAATTCTTTACCATCAAATCATATTACCCGGGAAGGTTAACCCGGTCAACAAATGCCCGCAGAAGTCGGATGTGTCGGCCTAACGGCGCAAGAACGCAGCTCTGCTGTAAATAGGCACAACGCAATCACATCCGAAAAAAAACTCCGGATGAACGAAGAAGAAGAAGAAGAAATCATATTACATGCGACCAATTCAGTAATTTTTTTCAAACTGACAGACCAGTTGAAGGCTTCAATACCTAATTATCCTTGCAACTTATCTTTATTGTCATCGTTTTGCGAGAATAGATGCTCCCGCGTTATTCTTTCCGACATACCGCTAATGACAATCACTGAAGTATTCACTTACCTCAGTAACCTAAAAGACACAACCTCATCTGGGTTAGATGGAATCAGCAACCGGATTCTCCGTTGTGCTGCACCAGTAATCTGTACATCACTAACCTATGTATATAATCAGTGTCTCACCAAAGGCCACTTTCCATCAGCTCTCAAAATCGCTAAAGTGTACCCTCTTCTTAAATCTGGTTCATTGGACAATGGTCTCCCAAACAATTACAGACCTATTTCCTTACTATCATCACTATCTGAGCCACTAGAAAAACACATCCATAAAGTAACATTACAGTATTTAGTTCGCAACAAGCTTATTGTTGACAGCCAATCAGGATTTCGACCAAAATATTCTTGCCATACGGCCCTAACAAAAATGATAGAAAATTGGCGCCAGAATATAAACAACAACACTCCATGTGGAACTGTGTTTATTGATTTCAAGAAAGCATTTGATATGATAGACCATGTTATTTTAATTTAAAAAACTTGAGACAATGAAAATTGGCCCTAATGTAGTCACTCTAATATCATCTTTTCTATCAAACAGAAAGCAAGTAGTATCACATAATAAATCTCTGTCTCAAACCACTACCTTCAATATTGGAGTACCGCAAGGCTCTATTCTTGGCCCTCTATTATTTGCCATATATATTAACGATCTACCTTTGCATCTTTCGTCGTCCTGCGATCTATTTGCAGATGACTGTACAGTGTACACAAACGCTGAAAACTGTATTTTACTGGAGTCGTCTTTACAACAAGAATTAAATAATGTAGTTAGGTGGAGCTATTCAACACGTATGCAAATTAATATCACTAAAACAAAAGCAATGTTATTAACAACCAGACTCCTCCGAAGTCGGAGAGTGTCTGCCTGTACGGCGAGGAACCACCAGTCTCCACACCAATAAGCCAGACATGGGACAACGGATACTCACGCAAAACTCAGGTCTTGTATGACATCACACTGAAGTTGGACAACAGGATGCCTTCATCCGACATACAGGACTTCGCGTTGGAGCTCAAGCCAACGAACACAAGCAAGCAAGCAAGCAACAACCAGACAAAGACTTCAAACTGTAAGCTCACACACATCACCTCAACTTCACATCGATAACATGCAGTAGAAAGTGTAATTGAGCACAAAACATTAGGCCTAATCATTGATAGAAACTAACCTTTAATTCCCACGTTCAAGCGCTCATTAAACAAACAGCGAAAAAAGTCTACCAACTCGCCAAAATTAAAAACTTCTTTGATGAGGACACAAGGAAACTATTCTATACTTCTCATATACAGACACACTTTGACTACTGCTCCACAATCTGGGACGGTTGTTCTAGTTCAAACACCAAGCGACTTTACTCACTCCAGAAACGGGCCATGAGTCTAATTTATAGCAAACATTTATCTGACAATCCTAGCCTGTATAAACGCCTTCAGTTACTACCATTCCGCAAACGCCTGCTTTTCAATAAAGCTAACCTAATTCACAAAATCCTGCATCGGAATGCCCCAAATTACCTTTGGCCATTGTTTAAATATAATGCTAGACACAGTAAACGTTTAAATATACTACACATTCCGAAGCCTAGGATTGACTTATACAAAACAAGCTTAACGTACTCTGCAGCTCAGCTGTTGAACAATCTTCCACAAGAAATCAAAGGCATCACCAATCCCTATTCATATAATCGCAATTAATTCGAACACTATCTAGATACGGATTACCTTCCCCCTTAATAATAGAGATAATAATAATAATAACAAAACCCTAGTATAACAGCCAGTCCCCTTTTTGTAGGCCAATATATTCCACGTGGCTAATAACAAGTGTCAGACCATCATCTAATATTACTGTGTCGTGTAGTTTTGATGTTCGCATTTTGCCCATGCCTTTATAATGCATATCTTTTATATCGTTGCTGTTCTTTGTTAGCCTTGAATGATGTGTGAATTAAATAATGTATGAAAGAGAGTGATAGAAGGGCAGAATGTTAGACGGGCCTGCGTGCCCAATTCTTAACCCTTAGAAAATAAAGTTTGTTCGTTCGTTCGTTCGTTCGTTCGTTCTTAGTGGCAGGGGCAGCCGAGGTACCTGGCACCATGGTTGCCGAGGCAATTGGCGCACTTTCTGTTGTTATTAGGCCTCCTGAAGTCCGAGTCGTTCTTCGCATGCTGGCACTGACTGTAGGTATGGGGACCAGAGCAGTACCTACACACCTCCACATCGATCTTGCAGGTGGCACGGGTGTGCCAGAACGTCTGGCACTTGAATCATTGCAGCTCCCTCGGTATGTAGTGCTCTGGTTTTTTATCTTTTCTGTCCCATACAATGTACTGAGGGATCACTCGGTACTCTGGTGGACGACGACAACTGTAGAGTGTAGGTTGTTCTTCCCGATGATACGCTCAGATCTGGTGATCTTCAGCTTCTTGTTTTCTTTCAGCAGTATCTCCCTGGTCTGGTCATTTGAGTGATGGGTCTGGACTCGTCGGATGACCCATCGTTTCATCGTGCGGTTCCGGGCGGCTTCCAGAACTATGCCGTGGTGAAGCTGTATGATGCTCTTCTCCTCTTCTGTAACAGGGCTGTGGTCTTTGAATTTTTCTTGATGGAGACCACCACTCCATCGGGAGTCTTGCGCAGCTGGTCGATGCTGTGTCTTCCCAGCTCGTTTTCCAACAGACTGATTATCTTGTCTGTTGGTAGCGCCGACAGTTTGGCTTCTCCTGCGCTTGTGTGCATGAGTAGAATTTTGCCGGTGAAGTCTACCGTAATGTTTGATGTTTCCTCCTGTGTTGAGGGTCTCTGGTAATTTGGTTTTCATTTCCATAGTGTTGCTAACTTCACGTCTGCTACTGGTCTCAGTTGTGGTTTCTGCGACGGGAACGGTTTCAGCTGGTGTAGGTGCCGGACTTCTGTTTGAAGATATGGGCTCAGCAGTCATAGCGGCCTTCCTCGCCTCTGTCTTCTTTTTTTCCGGCTGTATATAGCGCATATCTTTGCGCGACACTTTTAACGCGAGGCATCCTCTGCGTGTGATTCCAATCTCCCTGACCCCACCAGTCCTTGGATACCTATCTCTCCATACACAACCACTGGACGCTACCCAATCACACATCGTCCTGAATGCCTGACACAACTCTGGTATCTGACTATGGCAACAAACATGTGCATTCTACAATGAAAATATTGATGGTGATGATGTTGATGAAGAACAGAATCTTGGGCGGGAATGGTCTGGCACTTGTCCCTGGTGGTGTCATGGATTCTCTGGAAGGTATTATGTCTCAAGTCAGTCGTTTGTGACAACGAACACAACATGAACACTTGCCCTGAAGTAGCTGGACAAACAACTAAGGTGGCCATGTCGATCAGCGAATGGTCTAGACGTTGACAGTGATATCTTCGTGGTCCCCCGGGAGCAGGTACTATGTGGAATGAGTTGTAAGTACCCCGATACTGTTGACCACTTCACTTGCCTGGGTCCCCAATCACCGGACCCGCCACCATACGCTCGACATCACAGACAAGAAGGTAGAACCTGTGGAAGACAATACGCGGTGAAAGTATCTGACACCAAGCTTACCGTCCGCACACAATTTTTTATCAATTCCTTCAGATGTCTGGGCTCTTCAAATAAGAGTCCAATTTCCCTAATCTGCTCCCAGATGCCGAGGATGAACTGGGCCTAAGACCTGTCAGGCCGTTCTCTCAATGGCGTCGTTTCCTCCCCCGGGACTAGAGTACAGCTCGGGCCAAAGTCGTCTGCACCTTAAAAGACTTCGACATGACATATAGGGTTAGTGCATCTTTAGTAGTATTAGACAGAATGGACCTGAAGTAGGGCCAATGGTCACACGCCCGAACCTCCTCCTAGTTCCATCCAATATCCCTCGTTCACTATCCTATTATAGCCAGAGGTTAGGTAGTACCGTACCACAGGTACAATAAATCCAAATCCACTGTTATATACTTGGTAGACTCCTCATGTAGCAGAAATCCACACCCCGTTCTCCCCTCCCTTGTCCAGGGCCGGAGCATTTAGAACGGTGTCACTGTTCGTCCTGAACAGCATTGTCCCTTCGGTCAATTCGCCCGCGTGGTCCACCTCTCCGGAATCCACTGTATATTAAGCTGGCATTCCATCGAGGCATACTACTTAAAACACAGATGTGAGGAAAGCTAAGAAGAAAAGCCAGTGGTCGCCACACCAAGTGACAACGACCTTCGACTCTATGCCCGATCTTGGAACGAACGCTGATCATTCTGCCGACCCACGCACTAGCTCCGTCTCAGTCGGTCAAGTTCATAGATAACCTACACGACCTAGTAGAGGTAACACTTTAATCGACTTCCGGTTCCCCTTAGTTAAACGCCTCCGCCACGCCGGCTTTGACGACGGTCGAGTTTATGAAACTTTGCCATGTGTGAACTCAAGTTAAAGCTTTCGCTGCCCTGAACTCAGTTAACCCAACCTACAGTGGCTGTGATAAACCCAGCTCCGGTTGCATAATAAATATCATTGCATTACACAGCTTGCCGGGCTCCCTGGTCTAGTGATTACACGACTTTGTCCTTAATCTCGTATACACTTGCAAGTAAAGTGACGTTGCGCGAGAATCGGTAGCGGTTCTCTCTGCGTCAGTAACTTACGGGGTATGTGAGCCGGTTGCTCAGAAAGCAATGGCAAACTATTGAGCGTAATCTTGCCATGAAATCAACAATCAGCTGAAAGATGCTGATGTTGACAGCGATGTCCTGTAAAGGATATGTGATATTGTATTATTACTACACTGCTTGTGAATACACGCTTTCAACAGGTTTGACTTCAGGCCCACACCAGTTAACTGCTCACACATTACCCACTTTCGCGCGCCACGTTTGGTACACCCCGCCTAGCACTATCGGGTTACCGAGTACCGACACTGCGTTAAATAAACTAATGGGTTACACATACCTTCAGATGGCCGTACAGCTTGTCATATTGGAGCAGCTGTAGTTCAACTGGACTGAACGTCGGGTCTCTTCAACAACCTTGAAGACATTGGTAGCCCCAGCTCTCCATAACAGAATCGCACTATGCCAAAAGGCGTATTGTGGCCAGCACTGACAGAATACAACTGACGTCTTTATCTGCCGGGCCCAACTAACTGCCCATGCGCAAGACACATGCACCGTCAGCCTGACTGAATTCTGTTCACGGTAAACTATTTTCCGTACGTTCCAGAACCCCCGAAACAAGGCCGAGCAACCAATATGGGTCCTAGTAGAGCAATCTGGTGGTTACTTCTCCTAGACCACAAATTTCACAAGGCCCAACGACAAATTTTGTGACACTACTACTACTACTACTACTACTACTACTACTACTACTACTACTACTACTACTACTACTACTACTACTACTACTACTACTACTACTACTACTACTACTACTACTGCTGCTGCTGCTGCTGCTGCTGCTACTGCTACTGCTGCTGCTGCTACTAACACTATTACTAATACTACAACTAACAATACTGCTAGTACTGCTACTACTACCACCATCACAGCTATTACTACTACTACTACTACTACTACTACTACTACTACTACTACTACTACTGCTGCTGCTGCTGCTACTGCTACTGCTGCTGCTGCTGCTGCTGCTACTAACACTATTACTAATACTACAACTAACAATACTGCTAGTACTGCTACTACTACCACCAACACAGCTATTACTACTACTACTACTACTTTTACTACTACTACTACTACTACTACTACTACTACTACTACTACTACTACTACTACTACTACTACTACTACTACTACTACTACTACTACTACTACTACTACTACTAGATGTTCTTCTGCTGCTAGTCACCGTCCTCCCTCCCCTCCTCACTATTAATACAGTTAAATTAGACCGTCGCTTATTATTATGATGATGATTATTATTATTATTATTATTATTAGGTATATTATTAATACCGTGTTCTCAATTTCAGAACAAGGGAACACTAAAACTGCAGGGATCAACTACTCCACAATTTTCTTCCCTTGGTGTGGCAGCTGCATCAGACTCAGAAAGCACTAACACCACATTGGAGAAAGAACGAACGAACGAAAATCTTTATTTTCAAAGGGCTAAGAATTGGACTCGCAGGCCCGTCTGACAATCTGTCCTCCTTCTCTATTTCCTCTCATACATTCTTTCATTCAACATCTCTTATGAAGCAATTCTTTGACAACAAAAGAACAATAAGCATTAAAACGCATGAAGAATAATCAGTAATACATGACTCGTTGAGGCAATGTTTAACATGAGCATCATAAATACCCAAGGTGGATGTAACGTGCCATACAAACGGGAATGTATTTTTTTTTTTTTTTTTGGCTAGTTGTCGTTCGAGATAATTTACCATTATTATTGTCTTTGTTGCTGTTTTTTTTTTTTTTAAAGGGGGCATGTAGTCTGTCCTGAGGTAGTGTTCAAACAGGTTGCGACTGTATGTATAGTGATTGGTGATGATTTTGATTTCTTGAGGAAGATTATTCCACAGCTGAGTGGTAGAGTATGCTAAGCTTGTTTTATATAAGTCTATCCTAGGCTTAGGAACATGAAGTATATTTAGTCGTTCACTATGTCTTGCGTTATATTTAAACAATGGCCAAAGGGAGGTTGGGGCATTTTGAAATAGGATTTTGTGAATTAGTTTAGCCTTATTAAAAAGTAGGCGTTTGTGGAGTGGCAGTAACCGAAGACGTTCATGTAGGTTAGAATTGTCTGTAACTTATCACCATTGATTAGACGCACTGCCCTTTTCTGGAGTGAATAAAGGCGTTATGTTATTGATTTGGAGCATCCATCCCATATTGTGGAGCAAAAATCAATATGTGTTTGTATGTGGGAAGTTGTCACGGGACCACTAGAGTTAACGATCAGATGATAGATTGACAGAGACAGTCGGCATAGACAGCTGCAACTTTTTGTTCATAGTGGGGAAACACTTCCATCGGATCAAACAAAACCAAAAGTCCTTGAGATTTACCCAAGACACAGAAAAATTGTCGGCATGTTGTTTGCCCGAGTCTCAAGATGAAAGGAAAAGCGCCGTCTTGATTTGGTTGCCGCTAGGGCCACCTGTTGTGGACAGCGAATGACGTTACTCGGACAATCCCCGACTGAAGGAAACTTAACTTATTTGACGCGAGTGTGAAAAATGGAATTAAACTAGACTGAAGTGCTTGGCTAGCTCTGTTCAAATTTAGGAAAGAATCTATTGTGTTCTGTGTCAATTAAAGTTGATGAACATGTGTCTTGCATGGCAATGTGTAGATTCAATTCAGGATTGAGCTGGTTTACATAAGGTTCTACTCAGGTTATGAAGAAAACAAGCTGAAACATCAATGTGTAAGTTTATGGCTATTTCAGTGAAGGAAGTTATATTCAGCGGTTTTGCACTTGGCCCATAATCAAGAGGGTCAGAAGGAACATGGCTCTGTTGAGTAGAAATAGATGATTACCTAGGAGTGATTCCTTAGTGATAGGGTTCTCCAAAGTTGGGTGAGGTATTTTCCATACCACGTGTAAAACGAACACTAGTGATTACAGAAGGATCCGGAACACCGAACATAGTTTTTTTCTTCTCAGTTATTAAATTCCTGTGGACCTGTAATCGGCACTTTGTAATCGTGAGGACTCTAGAACATTTAGAAATGAACCATTTTGTTTCAAGTGACAGTGAGCTGTATTTCACGTTACACAGGATTGTTAACTCTCAGAACTGTAGGGACATTTAGTAACACTGTGTGTGATCGATTCAGGATCAGTATTGGACTATATCCGTGATTGGTGACCAGGTACCTGGATTATCAAAGAGCTACTGGAGGAAGTCAACATCTGGCAGGAGGGACACATCGTTTGGTGAGGTCATTGTGTGCTGAGCTATGATGATGTTGTGTGGCCATTACCGGGATGATCTGACTGTGCTCCTGGGCTGCAGACACACTAGAGTATGGGACATACATTCTACACATACACTTCTCACATACATACACTTTTCTTCATTAAATTAATTTGTTATTAATTTTAGAAGCTAGAGTTGTGTAGTATGTTTTTTTGGGAAGAATGAGAGGGGGCATGGTCTAGTGGTGAGAGAGAGAGAGAGAGAGAGAGAGAGAGAGAGAGAGAGAGAGAGAGAGAGAGAGAGAGGGAGAGAGAGAGAGAGAGAGAGAGAGAGAGATCCAGTGACCGACGTGGTGTTGTGGACGGAATCTAGTGGATTCTCCAGAAAATGATATGGGGTTAAAACAGAATGTGGGTGTTGATTCCCCTCACCCCAGGGACGACACTAAAGAATAATTACAAGACAGAAATTTGTTTTAGAAATGTTAATTTGCATGCGGTTTTCATGACTCCAGTTAACTACACTATTTATTTCCTGTTGCAAGAATAATTACTAGCACATTGCGATCAATAGCGTTTGTATATACTGTGCAGTCGTCTGCAAATAGATAGCAGGACGATGACAGATGTAAGGGAAGATCGTTCATATAAATGGGACATAACAGAGGGCCAAGTATAGACCCCTGAAGTACTCAAGTATTAATGTTAATGGCTTGGGATAGATATTTATTGTGTGATACTACTTGTTTTCTGCTTAATGAAAATGAGTTTATTATTGTCACTATATTAAACCTTACTTTCATTGTTTCTAGTTTTCTAATTAGGATAGTATGATCTATCATATCGAATGCCTTTTTAAAGTCTATAAACATCGTTCCACATAGAGTATTGTTGTTAATATTTTGATGCCAGTTTTCTATCATGTTTGTTAGGGCCGTATGACAGGAATATTTTGGTCAAAATCCTGACTGACTGTCAGCTATTAGTTTGTGGCGAACTAAGTGCTCTAGTGGTGTTTTGTTGATTTACGTTTCTAGCGGTTTGGATAGTGAGGATAATGTGGAAATTGGTCTATAATTACTCATGATACAATCGTCTAATGAACCAGCTTTTGAATGAGGATACACTTTAGCGATTTTAAATGCTGATGGGAAGTGACCTTTGGTGAGACATTGATTGTATATAAAAGTTAATGACTCGCAGATCGCCGGTGCAGCATAGCGAAGGATCCGATTACTGATTCCATCTAGTCCTGATGAGTTATTGTGTTTTAGGTTACTGAGATGAATAAATACTTCAGTGGTCGTCATTAGAGGTTTTTTGTGGGAATGTCTCTATAGCATTTGCTGTCACAGAATGATGATAATAAAGATATGTCATGAGGCACATCTGGTATTGCAGTCTTCAGTTGGTTTATGTCAGACTGAAAGAAACTACTGAATTGATCACATGTTTAGTTTACTTTAGTTTAGTTTAGTCGTTGGATCAACATCACGACACATGGTTTAACCCATAAGTGCTCCGTTTTCCTCCTAACTCAAACCTGAGTCTGGAGAAATTCAGCTCAGTGCACGAACTCCGTTGCATCGGCGAGGATCCTGAAATATTTTGGGTAGATTTTTAATTCAAAATTTTGCCCGGGCAGCGTCGTTAGGCTACTCTTTTTCGATTTCCAACTGCCAAGGGATTGTTTACGTGCGCAACAATACACACGGGTATCCGATCTCACTACCCAGAGACCAGGGGAAATTATATTACTGGAAGTCCAGGTGGATTTTTTAAATAAATCCCGGTCCTCACAGGGGCCTGAACCCTGGACCTCCAGCATTCGAGGCGGACACCATATCTCGAGACCACTCAGCCCCCGATGATCACATGTAACCTGATTTGATGGTAACGATTGTGATAATTTGCGTTTCTTTGTCAAGATATTAATTGCTGTCCATATATCTTTAGTGTTGGTTTTATCTATTATTAAGTTCTTAAAATAGTTTTTCTTTTCCTTTCGAATAACATATTGAACTTTGTTTCTCAGACTACGGCACATAGTTAGATCTCTATTTTATGTGCCCTGTCCCGTCTTTCATAAGTACAACTACCCGCTATGTGATCCACGGGGGCTTAGTGTGATGTTTAACACGAAGTTCCTTAACTGGAACAAGCTTATCAAATACACTTAGACAGATCTTCAGCCAGTGGTCCAGAGCATCATCTGGGTCAGGAAGCTGGTAAAAATAGTCCAGAGATGAGTTGAGCAAGTCTTGTAAAAAGGCATCTTGCTCGAAGTTTTTAAAATTTCTATATTTTATTCTTATATGTTTGTGTTTCGGAGTTTTGGTACCTCTTTCGACCACGTGCAACATACTGGGTAGTGATCGCTCATTGCATTAATAGGCACAGTACATTCTTTGATGTCGTCAGCACACGTAGTATAGATATGATCTATAATTGTTGCAGATGATTTTGTTATTCTAGTGGCTTGTTTGACTAACTGTTGGAAGTTATATGACTCTATTATGTTTTCCCATATTTTGTTTGATTAATTAGTGTCTATGTTGAAATTGCCTAGCTGTATTATTTCTCTAGCATTACTAAAGACTACATCCATCATAGTGGTGAATTTTTCATACCAGATATATCCTGCACTGTGGTTTCGATAAAGATAACCAACTACTAGCGGTATGCGATTTTGAAGCTTAACATCAAGCTATACGAATTCAATCTCAAAGGTTTCAAAATCTAGCCTACGGTGGGCGTTAAGCGTGTTAGAAATATAAAATGCAATACCCGTCTCTTGTTTCTGATAGGGATCTCTTCTAATGGTTTTAAAGCCTATGATAGCGATGTCATCATCTGAGATGTTACAATTTAATCGACTTTCGCTAACGCCGAACATGTGGAAATTTTGATTAAGTATAAGTGATAGTTCAGGAAGCTTCCCTAATAGATGGCAGATATTTAAGTGCCCGATTCTGAGCCCATTATTACTGAGCCAGTGTTATTAGACATTTTAACAATGCGTAATCATGAATGTTATAAAACACAATATGAATACAACTTACGCCCCTTATAACAATACACACTCTAAATTATAGAGAAACAGTAATATCACTATCAATATACATGCACACACACACAAAATAAGTATAAAGATCAGTAAGAATGATCAGTGAAGACCCCCTAACTCACATTATAAACACAATAAAAAGTATTATAAAAGATATCCAACTAAGTGTCAATCTCTGTGACTTCAATAACAGTCAATGTTTATAGTCACGTACAATCTAATACGTTGCTCTATAAGACAATAACCAAGTATGCACATAAACGTTCTATGAGAGGCTCTTTCTTGTACCGAGATCCGGTGATGCTTTGTGCTGAATTGCTAGTAAATACCAGGCTGTGTTGGTCCTTGGTACAGCGACATGATAAGTGCCTGACGAAGCGAATAGGGGCTAAAACATGTACGGTATAACAACTCTGGGTTACAATGGAATGGATACTGTTGATTTCTCACGGGTGTGTAACGATTTCCAACTACAGGCTCTGATTCGTGGCTAACAGGAGGCTGTGGTAGCACATTGTTGTTACTGCTGGAATGTTCCTTGCTGTGGAGAAGAGGGAACGTATCTTCAAAATTATCACCCTCCGTATTGTACGGATTGGAGTGGTGGACATGTTCTGTCTGGCTTGGATGTCAGGTGCCGTGGTTATGAAAGGTCTGCTCTCTTCTGGCCTATTGGTGTCTGATATGTTGGGAGTATGTCGTCTGGCTTGAGTTTGAGGTGGAGTAGCTAAAAGTGTCCTTCGTGATCCAGTATTGGATGTAGGTTGTGTCCGTTCTGCGTATTTGATATTTTTTTGCGAGCAAGCTGGTGCCCAATGTAGACAAATGTACTCGATCCTATAAAGTCGCTTGTTAGGTGCTCCAGACTGTGAAGTAAACACCGGTGTGTTGATGATGAACTGTATGTTGTTGTGAGAACAAAACTTCTGCAATATGTTGTTATTTATGTCAGCTAGACGACGCTGGAATCCATAACTCGATGATATGATGGAGGAGAAGAAAATGAACCAGTTAGGATAAGTGTGACGTAACCCGTTCAAGAGTGACAGCAGCTGAGATGCTATGATTTGCTGGTTGTTCATGGTGTCATTAATACCAATATGAACGCTTGCCTTTCTAACGTTACTATTTACAGCCAACGTGCTAATCTTGTTTATTAGCCGGTCAACACCAGCATCAGGCAATGGGATTATGGAAACAATGTCTTTGTCTGAAGTGGCCATCCGGTCGCTGTAAAGACCTTTTATTAGAGAGTCTCCTATTATAATGTGTGTACAGTCGAGTCGTGCTGTCTGAAAATGTTGGATGTCAGTACGCCTTGCCCGTTGTTTCTCCCATTTTGCAGCAGTCTGTACGTCACCATGTGACTCTACCTGTGTTTCCTGCAGGCGTGTGTTGTCTGTTGGCAGTGCACTATAGCACTGTACGTTTTCTGACGAATTTTCTTGAAACACTTCGAATCTGTTGCTTATGTTTACACCAATGAGATAGACTGCTTGTAGCGTGTTATCCTCCTCTGCACGTTGAGGTTTTTTCGCGTCTTGTTTAGTTATTTGTTTTCGGTGAAACTGGGATTCTAGGTTCTCCGAAGTTGATACAGCTGCTTAGGAAATACACGCTTGTTCAGTTGGGTTGGTGGTGGACTCGTGCTGTAAAGTTTCTATTGTTTTTCTTAGCAACAGATTTTCCTCTCTCAGGAGCGTGATTTCTGCTTCGAGAGCAGTGTAGTCACTGCAGGTTTTGCTATTAGCTTCAATGTTCGCTGTAACAGTAGCAATGAGCACCTTTAAGGATTGTTCTACTACCTCTATGCGCCTATGGCAATCGCACGATTGTTCATTGATAGTTGGCGTGTTATCTAAGGCTGGTATTTCTTCTGCTGCTCTTACGTTGGTCTCTACGTTGGTTTGGAGATGCTCCATTGAATATTCAATGGCCAAGAGCACAGATGGGGTAGCTGGCCTCGTGTTGATGGTATTGTTCTGTTCACTCATTGTATGTGTTAGTTGAGAAACATTGTCTGCTGTGATATCCACATCTATAGTTGTGGGCTGTGTATATTCTGGTTCCTCACTTGAGACGAGCATGTTGATGATATCTTGTGTCTTTGATATTTCTCTACTCGTGAATGTATGTATTGAGTTCTCCAGCTCGACAAAGTCTAATTTTAGCCAAGATTTAATGTTTTCAACGCTAGCCTGAGCTAATAACATGTTCTTCGTGTGATACAAGTGTATTGTAAGGATTGGCGTCGTAATCAGGTCTTCCAAGTAGGCCCCGCTCCTATCTTGTCTGTGTTGAATTAGTTCAGGCTTGTAATAATTGATCATGCACGTTCGAAATGCCTCATAACGGAGTGTATTGTTAAAGGATACTGTAACACATTTGCCATAGTTGGTGTGTTGTTCGACTCGGCCGAATGGGTTCACACACCTGGCTAGCTTGGTCTTCACCGCCTTTTCTTTGTTTAGTGTGTATGTTTTATTCACGGTCGATTGTAAACCGGATCTTGTTTTAACACCAGTCACCTCCAGAGAGAAAACTCCTATCGATGACATTACTGCATCATGTTATAAAACCAGCTTAAAGAATGCAGCGAACTCATTGTTAGTGTTCAGCTATCACTTGAAATGGATATTGTGTGCTTGGCGACTTAACACGCATGGTTTAATCACACGTTGTCGTTAATCGATAATTGGTAGATTTCAAAACTGAATGACCTTACTGTCCATTTATCAACGAAATCCTCATTTCACTAAATAACAGTCACATGAACTTAAGATATTAATTCGTATTAGATCCAGTTTTAGAACGAACACAATGATATACACAGCATCTCGACGGAAATAGGCAAAACTTTGATAAATTATATAAAAATTGGGAGAGCTTGTGAAATCACGTCCGCTCGTAAGTTTGTTATTTACAAACAGTTATTTACGTAATAACATTTAATTTTTTAATTAAATTATAATTAACATATTGCAAGTTCTAGCTCTTATTGTGAGGTTTGTTCCGATGTTATTTGTTCTTACATACAGACAGAAACTGTAACCATATTACTGTCGAGACTTGTCCCATTCTATGTTCCGTTAGTTCCACAGCCATCACGAGGCCTTTTCGGCTGCCTCACCCAGTTGCTTTTGTGCCCAAGTTCTCGCTTGTCCTTTTATGCCCAACTGCTTTAACACGTCTTACATGGAGTGGGAGACTAGACCTCTTGCGCCCACCTGTCGGCGAATAGCTTGACAATGTACACTTCTTGTCTCAGACTAACCACTATGTCACCGTACTTCTCCATCTTGTAAGTATGTTGCTCCTCGAAATTCAACTCAGCCGGGACTGTCAGCTCAATCAGCGTTAGCTGTTTGGCCGACGAGGAGTGAAGTACGATGGCAGGTCGCAAGCGAAACTGTTGGATCACCTCAGGGTACTCCCCACCACCCGTCAGGTCCACGGTCAGCTTCCAGTCACTAGCGCCATCGACAATTGACCGTAGGTCGGCAGCGCAGCCTTCCTTGTCGCTACGTTGCTACCCGACTCTGACGAAGTAAATTGCCAGCGGCCTCGTCCTGGCCCCTCTGTTCGCCCTCATTCTGGCTACGTCCACTTTGGCTGCCAACTCGGCAAGAACTTTGTTGTGGCGCCATGTCAATCGGCCTTGGCATTGAACTATTTTGCAAGCGGACAGTACATGCTCCGCAGTCTGGACCTTATTACAGAGGGGACAGAACGGATCGGTGGCTTTACTCCACTTGACCAAGTTAGCAGCTGATGGCGGGACATCACAGGACACATGCGTACAACAGTAGGCCTATTGGTTCTATATAGCACGTCAACTCTCTTTCCTGCTATGCAGTTGGCAGTCTTTCATTGGTGAATACGTTTTCCACTTTTCATAGTAAATGCAGGTTCTTCGGATAATAACAATATGCACTCTGCTCCCCCTTTCCAGTTTAATGTCCAGAAAAGATGCTAGAGCACCTGGCTGCCCGCCGACAGCTATACGAGCCGGGAACCCCCAGCAAGGAAAGGGTGGCAAGATGAAGTACTGTAAAGAATGTTTGGCCTTTCACAGGCCTGACAAAAATTTCGTAAACAAGACATGCTTTGATGCTATAGAAAACTCAAAAACAATGAATGTAATATCAAATAGAAATGGAAAAATACGTTCTAACATTTCTCATGCAAGTAAAGTAAAGCCGAAACTTTTACACAAAATTTGAAAAGAACTTAACATTGTATCGCATCATTTATGCCGTTTATGACTATATTTAATATCTATGAAAATTGTATGAAACATTATTATAAATACTAAGTTGTTTAAATTGAATAATATATTTGTGATGATTCTAGTAATGTCCCTTAATGTAACTGTTATGGTGTCATGTCCCCTTCCGCTATTTTAATTACATGTGTTCTTTTATTTCAGCTAGAAGAATGTATCTTATTATTTTACTTTACGTTGTGTGAAATCTGCAGTATGTGCCTCAAGAAAAGTTATTAAAAAAAAATAGAAACACACACATTACAAGGAACACATACATTACAAGGAACACATATAATTAAAATAGTGGAAAGGGACAAGACCTCATAACAGTTATATCAAGGGACTGAACTAGAAGTAGCGTAAATGTATTATGTGATTTAAATAATAGTTTGCTCGATTACTGGTCCTAGGGCAGCTGCTAAATCATCACCACCATTTATTTGTTAGTACCTTAACTTATCCAAGGGGTGTGCCTTCTGGTGGAGTCGTCGACCTGCATAGGTTCGAGGTTCACACTAGAAGTCACTTTCAGCTGTCATCAGAGGTGCGTAAAGCCATGTATGAAAAGTTACACGGCAGAGAGCCACACATTTTAACCCCGGAACTGCCACAGGGATCTGCAGTCTCACCGGTGCTCTTTAACGTGTATACGAGCAAGATTGCACACCTAGAAGCATCAGGGGTTGGAAGGATACTAACATTTGCAGATGATATTCTTGCATATAGGCAGGGGAGAGATAGGGAGCAAACAGGCGACAGCAGAAACAGTGATTGACTGTTGCACTGAAATGAGTGCTGTCATCCATCCGGAAAAGGCCGCTGATTTGTGGTGCTCTCTGAACAACAGGATTGTGAGAGATGATGCCCCAAGCCTCACGATAGATGGTTGAAGCGTCAACAGAGAGAACAAACTGAAGTATCTGGGAATCACATTTGACAGGAGCCTGTCCTTCAAGGACCATGTGGAGACGGTTGTGACACAACCTCAAAAGGGACTCAATGCACTTAAAACTATGGCTGCAATGGACACAGAGCAGAGAATGCTTTTCACAATATACCAGCACCACTTGATCCTCTCAGTGATTGATTATGGCCTAGGACTGCTCACTGTCTCAAAGAGTCAGTTGGTGAAATTAGATTGCATACAGAACGAAGCCATGCGGGCCATTCTGGGCTGCACAAGAAACACACCAGTGGTGTGTATGCGTTACACCCTTGGTCTGCCGACTGTTGCAGGTAGGTTCAAGGTGATGCAGGCGAAGACATACCTCAGAGTAGTTGCTGACACAGATCACCCGTTGCATGAGGCGCTGGACGCAGTTAAGGGTCAGCGACTGATAAGAGGGAAATCATGGATGGCTCAGGCAGAGGATACGATCAGACAGGTGTGCATCTTGGAGAACATTAGGCGAGAAGAGGAGTGGGTCAGAGTGCCAGCGGAGCAGTCAGACTTGTGCAGAGTTATAATCACATTGAGCAGGGAGTGCAGGGAGTGGCCAGCAGGGGCCACGGAAGTGGAAATCCAGCAACTAATTCAGGATAATGCTCGCCCGGGTGATGTGATAATAAACACACAGATGGTTCGGTGTTGAGAGGCAGAAGAAGTGCCTGGAGGTTCTTAGCAAAAGCTAATGTTCGACGTTTGGTGCAGGAGAGCCTGGCATATGATACCACAACAACTAGCTTAAGAATGGCGGTACAGACGGTCAGTGCAGCTTTCCACTGGATGGATAATACGATACACACACACATCGTGATTGTAACTGACTCAGAAAGTATACTGAGTAGGGTGAGGACAGGCAAGCTTCGTGCAGAGTGGCTTGCTTCGCTTCGGAAGTCACGGGTGACAAGCATCGTCTGGATCTTTTCTCCGGCCGGTGTGCTGGGAAATGAACAGGCGGACAGATTGACTGGCTCTGCAAAACTTGGTGGAGTATTGATGCATGACATGGCAGACGTGGTTGCGGTCTTGTGGGAGAACGTGTACACCTCGGAGAAGCAAATGGTTCACCATGTTCTGGCAAGAATGCGACAGCGAGGGGTGACGAGGGGATCTGGCCAACGATTGACGCTCAGAGGAAAGGCGAGACGGACATATAATCAGATTGCTACTGGTACTATTAGTGACGCAACCATGGCTTCCGTGTTTAAAGCTTACTTTATATTTTAAAACAAGACTTCTAGTGTATAGTGAAACAGTCTAACGAAATATTCTTGTCAACGTATTTCAGTGAATGAAAATGTAATTTATTAAAAGGACACACACAACTACAGATGTGTTTTCTCGATGTTACAAAAGAAATAACTCACACTAGAGCACTAGAAACATTTGTCTGTGGGTCCTGACAAGAATCACTTAATGTTTTAATTGGACACCTATAATTTCCATTTACATCAATTTATCAATGCTATCCTTTCTCAGACTTGTGGCTAAGATCAAAGTGTAGTATATGCACTTGATCTTGTCAGGACCACCAGCAGAGGCAGTCATCCGAATGACACATTGGGACGTGGGAAACTGTGAGCCCTTATTTATAAAAAAAAAAAAAATTTCTCTAACACTAGAATTCTTACAGTTTAAACAACACATAGTATCACCCAACAAGTGTCCCATTTTACTAATTAGATTGAAACAGACAGGTGTGCTCTGAGAGAGAAAGCGAGAGAGCGAGAGCGAGAGAGAGAGAGAGAGAGAGAGAGAGAGAGAGAGAGAGAGAGAGAGCGAGCGAGAGAGAGAGAGTGGGAGGGAGAGTGAGATCGGAGATCAAAGAAAGAGAAAGAGAAAGACGGAGAGAAAGAGGGAAAGAGAGAGCAAGAGAGAGAATGAGAGAGAGAGAGACTGAGAGAGTGAGAGAGAGAGAGAGAGAGAGAGAGAGAGAGAGAGAGAGAGAGAGAGAGAGAGAGAGAGAGAGAGAGAGTAGCGAGAGAGATATCAACATGCCATGAAACAATCAAAAGTGCTGAAAATTAAGAATCTTATATTTTACAGGGGGCGTGGTTCCGTAAGGAGTCAGAGGCGCCCATCAATGTCCCATGTTATTGGGTCATTCGGATGACCATCTCTGCTGGTGGCCCTGCAAGATCAAGCGCAGATTCTACACTTTTACTTTAGCCAAGAAATGAATCAACAAAAAACAAAAAGTAGATTGCGAGCTTTACTAGAACACGATTACAAGAAACAAAATGGACGTTGCGGCTAAAACCTTCGTCAACACAAAACAAACACACACAAACAGACACAACTACAAAACAAACAAAAAAACAACTAAATGAACATATTAAGGTTACTTAGCTGAATACATCTTGAGCGAACCGGATGTGTGCTTTAGATGGTCAGAGGACTAATAATCAGTAACGCCCAAAGCTCAAGGATTGGCTAAGCCGCCCGGTGGGGGGCGTTCACTAGGGATTAGAGGGAGGCCCATAAGATCGGAAGGTGAAATTGGGATTGGTAGAGCACTATAGCAGGCTCTGTGGCGGTGGTGTTGCAGTTCGCAATACTGCAGACCGCGCTCTAGACTACCCAGCGTTGGCTCTCATAAAATAGTATGAGTGCCTGTCGCTCAGAAGACGATGACAGATCACTGAACGCATGCTTGACAAGAAATCACACACAGCAAAAAGAATACTGGGGCTGACTGCGACTTCCTGTGAAGGACATGCAATTGACTGTTATATTGGACTATACACCTGCAGGGAAGCAAGGGTTAGGGTATGGAAGTTAAATAACTTTAGCCAAGGAGTCCGAATGGTGAATTAAGGGTGTTCGGCCTTTGACAGGCCCGACAAAATTTAATTTTTAGATGGTTTAATTAGTATCATTGAAAGAACAAAATATTTAATGTAACATTGAGGGACATAAGAGAAAAGTATTATTAAATTCTCATGAATATAAAACAAAGCCATTAATTGTACACATATTTTAAAGACTTCTTAAAATTAGTATCCCTTTATTTCTGGTTTACAGAATTTTAGGTAATTTTATAAAAGCTTTCATAAAAGATTATTATAAATATTACGATTATTTAAATCACATAATATACTTAAGATGCCTTTAGTAATGTCCCTTTAAGCAATAAACGTCATAGTGTTACATCCCTTCCCACCAATGTAATGCCACATGGTTTAGTGGTTACATACCAGCGGCACACGCTAGTAATCCGGGTTTGATCCCGGATCCCGTCAAGGATATGCATTACTGATGAGCTCAAACAAGAGCAAAACTCGAGACTAGTGCTTCCAGTTGACGTGGACAAAGCCTTAGGTTCATACCGGAATGCGGTAGCGTTACCAGTAGTGGGTTGTGCTCAATATTTAATTACATGTGTTCCTATGGAGGTGTTTTTTTATGTTTTAAAATAACTTTTCTTTAATCGAGAATATTTTCTTTTCTTAAATAAGGGCTCGATGTACCTTCAAGTACCATAACCACCCCATCAGGTCCCCACGTCCCTATATGACATTCGGATGCTTGCTTCTGCTAGTGGCCCTGGCAAGATCAAGTGCACATACTGCACTTTCTTCTTCTGCGTTCATCCGTAGTGTTGTTGTTTTTTCTTTCAGACGTAATTGCGTTGTGCTTGTTTACAGCAGAGCTACTTTACTTGCGCCTTTAGGCCGACACATCAGACTTCTGTGGGCATTTGTAGAACGTGGTAACCTTTCTGGGTGTTTCGAAGGACATTCCACTCTTTCTCTGAGACGGACATTGCACTTTCACTGTTGTGGTGTCATCTGCAGTGCCCACATAGTTGTGGCGCTTGCCGTCTTTACAGACGTAAGGCACAAGGTAGGCTACAGATGCTGCTGGCTCAGAATCTCACCTCCATGCAGCAGAGGATGAGTAACGGCCAGGCCCTCACAACCGGGGGATACTGACTTAGAAGCGTTCAGCCATATCCCTCAGCTTAGAGCCGTAGAAAAAGTATGGACCAAACATGTAGTGGCACCTTGCAAATGATTCGGACTTTATACTCAACGGATTTGCTAGCTAAGGGATATTCCATTTTGTTTCAGTTTCGCTTCAAACCCCACAAGGGTTGCTAGTCGGCATCGGTTATGGTCAAAATTTCGACGATATCTGATCGTTCTTGATTAATGAAAACATTCTTTACAAATGCTTTCGCTGTATTTCGTCTTGCGGCGATCCAAGTGTAACAAAACGGCCAGTGGCCCATGTCCTCATGCCTTCTTTGGGTTTGGGAACAGAGGGAAACCCCTTTCGGGAACCCTCAGTTCACTTAACCGCTCAACTCCCAGGGAGGATTACTGTACACCCGATCTTCTTAAGAGAACTAAGAAACATCATACCTTCTTCGGGAAAACCCAATGGCGTGCCTTGCACGGAATAAGCACTCGTGCAATTTGTTGGGCAATCACGGAACGTCTCAACAACCGTTATATCCTGAATCATGTCAAATCAATTTAAAGATTGGGACAGATTAGGTGCAGCATTCTGGTGGTAGAAAGGTAAGAGTGGGTTTTAATTAGTCCTACCAGACCTTGGACTACAAATCTCTGTTGTCTCGACTGGTGAGACGAATTAGCGAAAAGCCAGTCAGGCCATATCGTGAGGAGGTTTACAGTTGGCCAATCCAGCTAAGCATCTTATTCTTGGCATAGCCTTGGAACTAATCTGAGCAATATATTTCCCCAGATGATTTTGCTTGTTCCTGGCAGCAGATGGGCGGGTGCTATCTTTCTTCCTACGGCCTGAACTCGGCATAGTGTCATCTTTCATTTGAATATAAACATAACATATCTACGGTATGCCGGAAGGAGGGGAGGGCTCCGTGGGGATGGGTTCCAACCATCTATGTTCTGTCTTCTTGAGGCGGAAGAGGGTCTACACTGTGCTATCTCTTTCGTCTTTTAGCAGATGGGGTAGCCCAGTGGACCGAATAGTTACTGGTCGTTAAGATGATGCCAGAGATATAAATAGACCTCTTTATCTCACTGGAAAGAACCTGAACTCATCTAAACATACGTGTTATGCGAGGCACTGCCTGTGCATTGCGGCGACGACTCAGACGAGAGCAGCGGCCGGAAGGGGTAGTATCTTCTTTCCTATTCTTTCTGGGGATAGGGAACTACACTTCGTTCCATACAGAGCCACTACTATAATATTCGTTAAGCGGGAAATACCGAACCGTATAAGCCAAAAGAGGCTGTTCGGTAGGGCACGGTAGATGGGTCCCGAGAACACTGGGTATGAGAGGGAAGCCGGGAAACGAATGTGCCCAGTAATAATAAAGGCATGGCATGAGAGAAGAGAGTGAATCTTGTATGAAGAGAATATGTAATGTGCATGGGGTCAAACAATTGGACCTATACAAGCTGGAGGCCTAGTCTGGAAAGGACGTAGCCAATCCAGGGGCTACCTGACAGGTCAGGCTCATTCACTCGGGCCTCCTATCTAATTATTTTGGTGAGGTGTATGTCAAATTTATTGAACTGAGGCCCTATTGGTCCTCAGGATTGTGGTACTTGAGTCAGCCAGGTAGCTCACTAATCTCTGTCATCTCCTGGATCTTCCTGGAAGTTAAAGGAGCAGAAGGTATCTGCAAGGCCACGAGATAGTCACCTTACGCCATTCTCAGGTGAACCAAGGACTTTCTAGACGGCCCAGGCAAATGACTCCAATCCATGGATAGAGGTCCGATTAGTCCTTAACGAGTGGCATTCTTCAGTACCAGCTCAACGCAAACCACATCGTCAACATAGGAGTAGCTGACCCTATGTTCCTGGCTGGACCTACGCTTAATTTTCAGTCATAACCATCCTTGTCAGTGACAGTGAAAGGCACATGCCCATTCCCTATTCACGAACGGTTCCCCTTGTAGCTATTCCTACCCAACCTCGTGCCAAGTGATACCATGGGGCTTCGAAGAACAATATACTGAATAGGTAGAGAGGTCCACTCAAACCTGGAAGACTGGTTCTACAGCGTCCTGTTGTTCGCACAACCTACCTGGAAGGAAGGAACTGAAGGCATACTCGGTGAGGTGGATGTGGACTGACATGACAATGTCGTAATCTTGGGTCTATGATGAAAACCATATGAGGCTCTGTGCCTGAACTGAAAACCTTATCCCTGTTTGTTTGTAGAGAACTATCTGTTTCAACAACTTTTTTCAACGCCCGTGTGTTGCCGGGGCCCATACTGGGGAGCAAAGAATAGTAACACTGTTGCCTACCATGCATGTCGTAGGAGACGACTGAGGAGGATATGGTTCCGTCGCCCTGCTACTGAATGAGAGCGTGGCGCGACACTGTGAGTTGTGAGTTTCATGTGGAATGCTTTTACATCTGTCCGCGGTTGTATGTAGCGTGAACTGCATGTTCGGAACGATGGCGGTCGGCTGTTGCTGGATTGACTGGTTTGCATTTTTCAAGAGACTCCTGGGAGTCGCCGCTGGAGGTACGGAGTTCGTGCTTTGTGCGGTGTTTTCGGTGGGTCGTCCTGTGGAAAGACCGAGTCATATGGGATAAAACCCGGGTCAATGAAGTCTTTCTGGTGACTGCCATTTCCATCGACGATGAACTGTATTTTTCATGGAGGACTTTTGTGTTGGCATTCTGGCGGCGGCATTATGCACAGTGTACCTGTGCGGGCTGTTGGCTTGCCGATACTCCTGTCTGTTCCATTGTTCACTTTTGGCAGTGAGGAGCATTTTGTGTGATATTCACTGGCACAGGAACGGAGCAATATGGGGACAACACGTTGCCGTGAAGTTGGAACCACGACTAACTAACTAACTAACTAACTAACTAACGAACCAATCAACCAACCAACCAACCAACCAACTAACTAACTAACTAACTAACAAACTAACTAACTAACTAACTAACTAACTATCTGTTTCAACTGCCTTGATATTTTCCTGTGCTGTCCTGTATTAAGTTATTAAATTGAAGTTATAGTTTACTCTGACTATCGCAATGTTATATGTTGTCAGCCAGAAAGACACCTCAGGGTGCAGGCCCCGAGGTCAAAAGATAGAGTGACAGTGAGTCCGGGGAACGGAGGAGGGTTGGCAGACAAAGACCTATCCCAGCCTGTGCTAAAGAATAATATTGAAGCATTGTGACAGGGGTATTTGGGACCCTCCACATAATTTGTTACACCAAGAATTTCACCTCTAATGCCGCAATACGAATTTCCCCATTTGTTACTGTTGATCATTACCTCCAGTTCCGAAAACCAACAAAATAGAATAGAGGCCCTGTTCCATTATTCCATGCACCATTATTTAGGCAACCGTGGCCTGCTTTGAACACTCTAATTTGTTTTTCTTCAACATAAACACGCCGGCCACCCGGGACGCTGAGCGAAGAGCACCCACGGGAGAGAGCTGGTAGATGGTAGGGCAGGAACACCCGCTTACACCTGAGATCCAACTACGAGCTTTTTAACTGCAACAACTTTAATATATACTATTGGAGCTGGAATAGATCCTTGTTAAAGGGTTTAAAGTGTACTTATTCCTGTACGGGGGCCTCGATAGAGTCCAGTATTGTTATTTTTCGTCACTACCTCTTCGTGCCTGGAGTGGGTAAGTTGTGCGCCTGCTGCCTTCCTTGGATGTGGCAGCCGTTTCTCATGCCCCCCCCCCCCCCCCCCCCTCTCGCCTCCGGAATCGAATCCTGATTCCCCGTTACCCGTTACAAACATGGTAGGCATGTCACGTACCATTGACATTTGATAAAGCAGACACTTTAAAGATGCGTCGCTGGCATGTAAGGCCATGCGATGAGCACAAAGTTATCCAGAGTCACCAGTGGGAACGTCGCGCCCCGCGGAGGACAACTGTGATTGGTTTTGAACTAATAAATGCGCTCTTTCCGCCAGGGTCGGAGCTTGGTAAGCATGTATTAGCTCTAGAATTGCCACAGTTATCCAAGTAGGGTCGAGTCATCTAACAAACCCCGGCTGATTTAATGAGTCATTCGCGGTTTCACCGTGATGCAGTGGGAACTTGGACATGCATGGCTTAATCTTTGAGACAAGCATATGACTACTGGCAGGATTAACCAGATATCTATCGCACAGACGGACTATTTACGCATACGCAGGTCAAGAGTAGCAATCGATTAACTCTCCCTTGGTACCCGGTGTTACATGTATAACCACTGGGCGCCTACCTAGGAGCTTTCAAGCTACGACAGGCAGGACTGACCGTAAAGCTATGCCAGCTCACTGACTGCAGGCCCACTACTCATCGAGAGAGAGAGAGAGAGAGAGAGAGAGAGAGAGAGAGAAAGAGAGAAAGAGAGAGAGAGAGAGAGAGAGAGAGAGAGAGAGAGAGAGAGAGAGAGAGAGAGAGAGAGAGGGTGGGAGGCGCTTATTGAGACCTTGTTGAACGGTCTTTAAAAAATTGGTCTTTCGCCCGCTAACATCGCGATTCCGGCTTTGCGCTGCGCTAATTTTCGTCGGCTGGGAAGTTCTCGAGTGGGTGCACCTCACAGTCGTCCGAGACAATGAACAAAAGACGCGGGACTGATCTTTTGAACCTAACCAGCCCTCACATAATACACTCTGGTCATAGCCAAAAGGTCAAGAAGGGATTTTTTTTCGCGTTTCCATCCTGTTTCAGGATATTGGGGTCAACATCAGCACCTTTCAGCTGTATGCTGATTCCTAGGCTAGATTACGATCAGCACGCCACGAATTTCTGAGCGACCGGCTCCCTACTCTCATAAGTCACTGGCGCGACTCGAACCGCTTTCAATTCTCGTGCGCTCACGTCAACCACGAGAATATTCGGGGTTAGAGAGAAAGCTGCTAACCTCTCGACCAGGGAGACCGGCGTCGAGAATGGATAGTACACATACATTGATGTAAACAAAAATTATAGGTTTCCCGTTATAATATTACGTGATTTTTGTCAGAACCTTCAACCAAACGTTTCTAGTGCTCTAGTGCGAGTTATTTCTCATTTATCAATAAGATGGCAACCCTTTACTAAATTGTCTCCCTTTAGTTTACTACATTGTAGTGTTCTCAAATTCACTGACAGGAATATTTTGTTGGAATATGCCACTATGCACAAGACGTATTGTTTATTTTATTTTTTTTTTTTTTAATTTTTTACATAGCAAGCTTTAAACGTGCCGGGTTTTATCACTTCCATTGAGAAAAGCTGAGATATTGAATTGAACTGAATTGAATTGATCTTTATTTTCAAAGGGTAACAAATAGGTATGTCTAGACAGTCTTTTTCTTGTAATCCATAGGTGGGAGGAGCTTTTGAGGGGGGCCGGAAGACCTAAAAACGCAAGGAGAAGAAAAGTAAAGACAGAAATAAAGAGTATATGGAGGACATGGATGGAGCTGCATGGTATAATTAAGGATAGGACGGCTTGGGGCAAGTTGGTTTAGGACCTATGAACCTAATTGAGGACAAACAAAAGACAAATGAAGATGAAGGCCGAGTTTATACACAATAAGCGAAGAATAAGACTCCAACTCTAACTATGATGTCGGTGCTATTTATAATCTATATTGTGTTAATAAATTCTATATTATAATTCTCACTTAGTTATTCCATATCTGTTTAACAGTGGGAAGATCATGTCGCTATAACAACCTCACTTTTGCGACATCTGAGATTGTCATTAGCGCCGCAAATAGAAAGGCCGAGTCAATCATCATCCGAGACGAGCGACCAGTACAGTCTTGGATCTCTCAAAGCACACCTGAAGAAGAAGCTCCGTTTTGTTTAATCTTGACGTTAATCTTGGACACCGTCAACAAATCAACAAACAACTTGACGGATAACAAATGTTTTTCAAAACAGAAAATGCGAACTTTGCTGCAGCGTTCCCGTTAAGCTTACGAAAGAATAGCTTGTAACCCTGTTTAAGTTCCCGGTAACTGAGTTGTTAGTTTGACTCGTTCATCTTAATTTTTGTGAAAGTAGACACATTTCATTTTAAATTTGCGATTACCGAGATAATAACTGATGTTCCCCATTCGAGTAATATCTGTAACTATGTGCAGTGAAGTAGCTAAGGAAACTGCGACAGACACCCCGAAGCTCACAAGAAGCAGTGGATACAGTGAAAATGTCAAGAGAGATAGGGTGGAGGTTTCAAGCGCTTTGCTTCAGAGGCCAAAAACGCAAAAGGGAATTTTAATGAAGGAGATTGGATGTGATAAAACACTGCGAAATTTCTGGAAACTGCACAGACAAATACAAAGAAAGGATCGGCCTATGACAGTGGACACAATTTATAGAGATGATAGTGTGCGCGTGACAACGGACAAAGAGAAAGGGGAGGCGTTTCTCCAGAGATGTTTAGCGCAGACCAATCATAATGATGCAGAAACCAGGGATGCAGATAGAGAGGAGTTATCTGGCACCATGAAGAATATGCATTATGAAGACATCATACGGGTTGAAGATGTTAAACATATTTTGAAGAAGGCAAAAGACACGGCACCAGGGCCTGATGGGGTCAGGTAATGGCCACATGAAGGCTTTGAGCTATGTAGACCTGAAGGAGATGACCGACTGCTTTACCCAGAGCATTAGGACACCATCAGTACCGCAGAACTGGGTGCACAACTATCTCATCCCTCTCCCAAAACCATTCAAGGATCATTCAAAGCTTAGCGGCTTTAGGATCATCACCCTTCAAAATACATTTGGGAAGGTTTTAGAGAAGATAGTCACGGTCAAGCTGAAGAGAGACTGAGACTAAAATTAACTAAATTGGAACCTGACATAAAATCTCTTTGCAGCAAGCATCAAGCGCAAGGATCTCACTAAATTTAAATTATAAATAATTACTAATAATTAAAATAATATAGAAATCTTTCATTAAAATTATTTTGTACTTGAATTTCAGTTCTCCATTATATGTTTTGAAAAGTTATTTACTGTGTTTGCTCAATAATTTTTTTAGTGATTTCTTCCTAAAACCTATCATTCAAGTTTCTTTAGTGAACATTTTGATTTTTGAATATTAAAAATTATGTATATGTTGGGAGGGGGCAGGTAGCATAAACATTTTAGAAAGGCTTAGGTGGGGCATAGCGCAAAAAAAAAGGTTGGGAAACGCTGGAATACATTGTGTTGAACATATACACAGTCTGTTGCGGGCAGGTTTTCTAGTTTCAATTGTACACGAATGAGAGTGTTTCCCGTCTACTCTTCGTCACTTCTAGCCCCTGAGGATCGTAATGTGTGCCACGTGCACACAATACCTTGCGGAGTGGTGGTGGCGCTGTGGCTAGCATGCTTGTCTGCTGGCCTGGTGTACATGAGTTTGAATCCCCATCAATACGGAGCATTTTAAATGGCCGGAGCTCAGCCTAAAACCTGACAGAGGGTTCTTTGCTTGTACTTACCGATCAGAGGAAAACGTCGTATTTAGTTACATCGCTGGCGAATGGATCAGTGAAGACATGGCAAGACAAGACTACAGACAAGACAATGAAACACAAGACTATAGAAAAGACAGTGGCAGACATGACTATATAAACAAAGACTAGATTGTAAAAAATGGAAGTTAAACCTTTCGAAAAGTCACAACTCGAGCAAAGACAATGCAAGACAAGACTCGAGAAAACAAGAATAGAGAAAAGACAACACAAGAGAAGAACATAGACACGGATACGCAAGACAATACATTTTATTTGATGTATATGTTTTGCAGATACATTTTGTTTTCATATAGCTACAATAGTTTATATTTGTGTGATGTTTGATGGTCATTCCATAATGTTGTTATGTTTTACCATATGAATAAAGCATTTCTAAGAGTTGTGTTTTCTTATTAATGCACTACATATTCATAAGCAGTCAACGCAGCCAAAATGATAAGAGCGCTCACTCTTAAACTTCCGGTGCACCGATGGCGATGTAAGGCTTCAATCCCTAAACCGGCATTAAGTTACACTTCAACATTGAGTTCTCTTTCAGAAAGCAATGGCAAACTACTGATAGTAAAATTGTATAGACAATCAACTGGGGGTTGATGGCAACGTCCTGTAAAGAACATGTAACATTGTTACAGATTCATGCTTAGGTAAGCTTCTTTGCTCGTCCATATTTTTGTTGTTGTTGTTGTTGTTGTTGTTGTTGTGTCAGGGTCTTGTATAGAAGACCATTGGCTCGTACAATCTAACAGTCGTGAAAACAATCACTCACACTAAATGAGTGTAGCAACACAAGGCGATATAACTCAACCACTTTTAATCGCACCTCTCACACAGCAATCATATCAGGCATCGCGCAAAGTTCGCGATAATGCCATTGCCAGAAAACATTCAATGTACATACATCAATTCAATAGAATATATAGACTCACGCACTCTGTATTCTACTCAACAACGCATACATGCTTTCTTCCATCAAGCATCGACTCATACACCGCAGCACACTTCCATGTCCGTCCAGTCTGAAGTCCTAGGCTCGTCTGAGCTACTGGCCGTGATTCCTCGTTGGCCCGGCTTTCCGGTCTCGTGGCTTCCGTGTCCCACGCTGACCTCTGGCCATGCACTGCGCAGTAACGCGAGTCAAGTTCACTGTTTTACCTGGTCGTTATTTCCAGGCGCGGACTATGAAGACTTGGAGATTCTGACACTTGTTGCTGTTGTTGTTGTTGTTGTTGTTGTTGTTGTTGTTGTTGTTGTTGTTGTTGTTGTTGTTGACATAATTTCGCTGCACCTATTTAAACCAGAGCTGCGATATCTGCATATTTTAAAGTAAAGTACCTCCTGTTACCCGCTAACCTATGGGTCACCTTTTGGCAAGATGGTGTACCCAATGAGCCTACCTAGCAGAGTATCATGAAACTTTCACGACTATAGGCAATTCATGTGAAGATGATAAACATAAAACCACTCAATAGATGGTACATTGAGCTGGAGTACAACCGACAACTACTAGTTAGTTATAGTCTCAAGTTCGAACACTAGGCAGAGGATGTCTTTATAGGGTGAATACCTTCTATCCCTGGCCAGTATGGTCGAGGCCAAGAAGGAAAGGTAAGACTGGCTAACTTATTTACATATGTCTAGCACACCGTGAATCGATAACTCACAGCATATCACATGACCCCTGACCCAGATATCATTAATACTTGCTGTTACACTACAGCAGTTCTTATTGCTATTATCGTTAGCATTGCTGTTACCGTTAATATTCGGGGTTATCGCTACAGTCTTTGCTGTAGTTACCATCGTTGTTTGTTGCTACCATCGGTCTTATCGCTACAGTCGTTGTTGTCGCTATCATGGTTTTATTATCGCTACAGTCGTTGTTGTCGCTATCATGGTTTTATTATCGCTACAGTCGTTGTTATCGCCACCATCGGTCTTATCGCTGTATTCGTTGTTGTTCTTACCATCGGTGTTATCCCCTGTTATAGTTAACATCGGTGTTATTGTTACCATCGCTATGTTATCACGGTTATCGTTAACATTGTTGTTATCGCAGTCATTGTTTGTCCACGCTGATTACATTGTTTATGTAATAATGAGCAACATCAGCTCATCACCATCATGTGCCATGCTGATAAGCGTGGGCGGTCATGTTTTGTTTTGTCACTCGATCACCAGAATCGTGGATCAGCTCAGTGTTCTTGTTTCGACCATACCACGTGGCAAAGCCATTCAGGTATTTACTTCTCTGCCGTCCCCTTGTTCTCTTACCCTCGATCTTGCCCTTGTCACCAGTTTCTCCAATTTATTTTTTGTCATAACGTGACCAAAAAATTAAGACTGTCTACGTCTAATATCTCTAATCAGTTTACGGTTGTCGTGTGTTTCTTGTAGGATTTGGTCATTGGTTTTTCTGTCTGTCTATGGTATTCTTTGCATTCACCTCAGAAACCACATTTCCACATCCTTCAGATGTTTTTCATCCTATTTGCTCATTGTCCACGGTTCACATCCATACAAAAGCACAGGTTCTATGTAACACCTTAACATTCTTTTTCTCGTTGCAAATGACATATTTTTATGTGTCAGTATGTTTTTCATTTTGCAAAAGGCATGCCTTCGCCATGGCGATTCTTGTTTTAAATACTTCAAGGCATCTCCCATCAGATGTTATGACTGTTCTGAAATAATATCTGTCGGCTTCTCTTCCACCTCATCCACCAACTGCACCCATGGCTTCACGTAACTCTGATCGGGAGGCTAAACAGGTACTCTAACTTGCCCAAGGGTGTCCCGTAGGCTAGCGAAGGGAAGGAAGCACCTTACGTCTCCTTTGATAGGGGATACCCCTACCCTGTTACCCCGACATCAGCTGCGTGTCTTTGAATTCTGATGCTGTAGCGAAAAAGAAAGAACATGTCAAAATCGTGACGAAAACTGCTCGTTCTTTGTCTTACTTTTTAAAATAAAAACAACGCAAGAATTATGTTTATGTATGTGTGTGTGGTTTTGTTTAATTGATCTGGTAGCAAGTTCCTAACCATGCCAATGTTGCTCGCGGAAATAACGTGATAGTGTAATGAAACTAATAATAATAATAATAATAATAATAATAATAATAATAATAATAATAATAATAATAGAAAGACAGTTTTACATGCCTTGAGACACAATGGGCGTATGGCGCCAGACCCACATTTTAAATCGACCAATCGGCGCTCTTTGGGTGATGTGGTCAGTATCACACCTGCCGCCTTTAATTCCCAAGCCATTTCCGGATATCTATTTTAGGCAGGGACGACCAGGCAGCTCCATCCATCATTCATGTGCCATGCCGGTAAGCGTCGGCGGTCATGTTCTGCCATCTCACTCTATCACCAGAGTCGTGGATCTGCTCCGTGTTCCTGTCTCGACCATGCCATGTGGCCAATCCATCCAGGTATTTACTTCTCGGTCTCCCCCTTGGTCTCTTCCCTTCGAACTTGCCAGTTGTCACCAAGGTCTCCAGTTCATTTCTTCTCATAACATGCCCAAAAAATTTTTACGTCTACGTCTAATGACTCTAATCAGTTTACGATCTTCATTTGTTTCTTGAAGGACTTGCTCATTGATTTTTCTGTCCGTCCATGGTATTCTTTGCAATTTCCTCAGAAACCACATTTCCACAGCCATCAGCTATTTTTCAGCTTGACTGCTTATTGTCCACGCTTCACATCCATACAACAGCACAGGTTCTATGTAGCACCTCAACTGATATCTTCTTTTTGGTCAGTATGTTTTTCATCTTGCAAAAGGCTACCTTCGCAATGGAAATTCTTGTTCTAGTCTCTTCAAGACATCTCCCATTAGATGTTATGACTGTGCCGAGATAACAGTATCGATTTACTTGTTTAAGAATATGCCCGTCTACTCGTATATCACATTGTGGTATTTCCTTCTTCCCAGTGACGACCATAATCTGTACCTTCTTAATATTCAGTTCTAACCCAGGCAGCTCAGGTCAATTGTAAACATCCGACCCGGTGAAGATTCGAACTCATGACCACAGGTAGGCGTTTAGACACTACGTTACCACGGCTTCCATGGTTAAAGCTTATTTTTTTTAAAAGACGAGACAAGACTTGTGTAAAGTGAAACAATCTAACGAAATATTCTTGTCAATGTATTTCAGTGGACGAAAATGTAATTTATTAAAGTGAGACACTCGAATACAGATGTGTTATCTCAATTTTACAAGAGAAATAACTTGCACTAGAGCACTAGAAACGTTTGCCTGTGGGTCCTGACAAAAATCACTTAATGTTTTAATTGGACACCTATAATTGCTATTTATACATCAATTTATGAATGCTATCCTTTCTCGGATTTTTGGCTAAGATCAATGTGTAGTATCTGCACTTGATCTTGCCAGAGCCACCTGCAGAGGCAGTCATCCGAATGACACATTGGGACATGGGGACCTGATGGGGCTGGCTCTGGCCCTTGAGGGAACAGCGAGCCCTTATTTTTAGAAAAGAA
>JACEFZ010004899.1:0-40147 GCA_014155875.1 Cepaea nemoralis | reverse complement strand
TGTCCATAGGCTGATGGAGTGTGTTGGACGGAAGCTGGTGGATTCTCCAGAATATTGAGGGGGAAAGAAAATAATATTATAATGTGGGTGTCGGATCTCCTCACTCCAGGGACGACACTTTAAAGGAGGACACGACAGCCACCTAAATACACAGCCTAGTGCAGCCATGAGGTCTCCGTACGTGTGAAGATCTCCTATTATTTTAAACATAATATTTACGTTTACATTTTATAACAACGTCTCGTGTTTCATACGTTATATCAAGCAAGTTCGAATACCAACAGCGGGCTGGATGAAATGACGTCGCGGGCCGGATACGGCCCGCGGGCCGTAGTGTGGTGACCCCTGACATAGGGCAATGAGGAGCATTTCTTGTGATATTCACTGGCACAGGAACGGAGCATAATGGAGACGACCCGTTGCCGTGAAGTTGGAACCGCGACTAATTGACCAACCAACCAACCAACTATGCAATGCATGCATGCATTGGCACCTTGCCATCTTGACAGACGATAGTTTGTGCTTCAAAAAGGCATAATAACTTTTACCTATGGCGGTAGCTCATGTGACTGATAAGGTCAATTCGCGCTGTAAATGTTCGTTCACAGTGGGTGCATGTGAACACGTGGTCATTTCCACCATCATGCACCATCTTACGTCTCACACGTTCGGTGTGTGACTTATCTGCAATAATATTCTGCTATGTGTTTATTCCATTTCTGATGGTTGTCCTCCATGCAACACGCCCAGCGGCGACTTGCTCCCAATGTGCATTATCAATGCCTGTATCAATCATATCCCGTTTACACACATCTTTGTATCGTAGTAGAGGCCGACCCTAAGATCTCTTACCCACCTGTAATTCACCAAAAAAGATGTCCTTTGGTATTCTACAATCATCCATCCTCCTAAGATGTCATATCCATCTAAGTCTACAAAGACTGAGCATGGAATAAACCGTCACACAACCTGATCTTTCCAATACTTCAGTATTTGTGATTTTGTCTTGCCACTTAATACCAAGAATTCTTCGCAGACACCGCATATGAAAGCTGTTTAAATTTTTCTTTGGTGTGAGTAAGTTGTCCAGGTTTCACTGCCATAGAGAAGAGTACTAAGGACACAGGCTTGATAGACAAGGACTTTTGTTTTGGCAGTAAGCTTCCTGTTCTCCCAGACTCTTTTTCTTAACCTGTTCATTGTTGTTGCTGCCTTACCAATCCGGATGTTGATTTCCTGATCTATGGATAATTTGCTATTTACCACTGATCCTAGATATGTAAGATGGTCTACCATCTCTAGTTCGGCGTCGTCAATAAAGATTGATGGTACCCCATGTGCACCTTGTGACATAATCTGTGTCTTCTTTTTGCTAATTGTTAAACCAAATTCAGAACAAGCATTGGAGAATGCAGATAGTAGACATTGTAATTCTTCCTCAGAGTGGTTCGTAACTGCAGCATCATCTGCAAAAAGCAACTCTCTGATCAGTACCCTCCTAATTTTGGTCTTGGCCTTCAATCTCTGAGCGTTGTAGAGGCCGTCATCTGAGCGTGAGTGAATGTATATACCACCATCCTGATCACGAAAGGCATATTTCAGTAGAAGTGAAAAGTATATTCCAAAGAGGGTGTCATGGTCCTACTTGGACATACTTCTGGCTCGCATCTCAAGACAGAGGTGAAACACATACACGTGTTCAAGAATGACACTTTCATGCACGGTACCAACAGTTTAGACGTTTTATTTACAATCCCACGTGTATGAGCAAACTCACAGAAGTTGCGCTCTTGACAACTCGCAACTTGTACAACATCATTATCACAAGGTATTCATCATTTACAAGAAATAATACAATATAGTAGTATAACATAGCTCTCACACTGTCTCAGCTTAAACACAGCTCGCTTCGCAACTCAACCACGCCATCAATATTACAATCATATCTCAACGCTCACGAAACACTATCATTGCCCTATGTCTGTCCGTCTCGCTGTCCTGAACCCGTCTGCCCAACACAGGTACGTTTGGCCAGTTCGCGGCTGCTCACAGTTCGTGAGACCCGTGCGGGGTGATGTGGTACGGTGACCACGGGCTTTCGCCTGCTTGAAACTAGGCTCGCACTCGGCGACCCGGCTACAGGATGTCAGGCTATCTGACCTGTTCTCCTGTCTCACTGTCATACAGGATATTCTGTCCCTGACACTGGGTGGGAGCTAGTACACAACCTTGCTTAACTCCACTCTTGATTTCAAACTCTTCAGAAGTTGCACCATCACACTTGATTATATCCTTCATGCCTGTGTGCAACAATTCCACAATGGACAGAAGAGTTGGTGGGCAGCCAATCTTCTTTAGTGCCTTGAACAGACCCTCACGACTGACCAAATCAAATAAATGCCTTTGTGAGGTCGATGAAGGCAATAAACAGTGGTTGATTCTGTTCACGGCATTTTTCTCGCATTTGTCGCAATGAGAATATCCTATCAATCGTAGACCAGTTCTTTCGGAAGCCACACTGTGATTCGGGGTAGACTTGATCTCCTAGGACTTGAAGTCTGCGCAGAACAATTCTGGCAAATACTTTTCCAACAATACACAGAAGTTAGATACCACATGACATGTTCGAGACAAGAACACAGAGCTGATCCACGACTCTGGTGATTGGGTGAGATGGCGAAACATGACTTCCCACGCTTATCGACATGATGGTGATTATCTATCAAGACAGCAAGCAAATCGGGAAGTGACACATGGCGTCTGTGACGGATTAACCAAAGTCGACATCTTCATGCAGACTGCTCGCGAAGAGTTAATATCTACATCTGGGAATACAATCTTATCCGGAGAGGTGTAAACCGTTAGGTTGAGTCAAGAGAAGCAAGTTACAACTGTAAGCAGAAACATACCGAAAATCGAAGGGATAATTGAAAACCTGTCAAGCTCGCTTGTACCGTGGCCCGGAGGGAGAAATCTAGATGGACCGTCTTGTCAATCAAGATGACATGATCTTGTTTCTACTTCCGGTTTACGTGGAGGAAAATTTACCACCCAAAAAAAGGTGGGGGGGGGGGAGGGGAATTTCCATGGTAGATGATGAAAGTATTGGGAGGACAGAGGTCGTGAACTGACTGCCTCACTGTCTGTCGACTGACAATCTGCAGGACGCAAGGAGTAACTGCAGAACTAAGACAAGTAGGTCTGATTGTGTTGTTTTGTTGACATGTAAAAGATGTTGTTTGTTGCATGTTGTTGGTTACAATGTTGGAGTACCGCACTTTGATTTATTTCACATTGACGTGTTACGTGTTTACATGTAAAATATGTTGTTGTTTGTTGAATGTTGTTGATTACTATGTTGGAGTGTTGCACTTTGGTTTATTATATATTGACGTGTTATATGTTGACTTATTACATGTTCACGTGATATATGTGAACTTTATATATGTTGGCGTGTTAGATAATAACTGTTAAATGTTGACGTGTTGTATGTTGACGTGTTGTATGTTGATGTGTTGTATGTTGACGTGCTATATAATGCCGTGTTGTATGTTGACGTGTTGTATGTTGACGTGCTATATAATGCCGTGTTGTATGTTGACGTGTTGTATGTTGACGTGCTATGCAATGCCGTGTTGTATGTTGACGTGCTATATAATGCCGTGTTGTATGTTGACGTGTTGTATGTTGACGTGCTATATAATGCCGTGTTGTATGTTGACGTGTTGTATGTTGACGTGTTGTATGTTGACGTGCTATATAATGTCGTGTTGTATGTTGACGTGTTGTATGTTGACGTGTGATATGTTGCCTATAATTATGAGAATATAATATATACACTTGTCTTCATCTGCTTCATCCTGTTTCTTGTTCGTCTGATAATAATTCATTATTATTATTATTATTATTGTAATCTTTTTTGTAACAATAATAGTTGTAAAAGTAGCAGAAGAGTTAGTATTAGTAGTAGTGGTGGTAGTAGTGGTGGTAGTAGTGATGGTAGTAGTGGTGGTAGTAGTGTTGGTAGTAGTGGTAGTAGTGGTAGTATTAAGAGAAGCAGCAGTAGTCATAGTGTTAGTACTAGTTTCTGTGGTTATAGTGGAGTGGTGGTGGTGGTAGTAGTAGTAGTAGTAGTAGTAGTAGTAGTAGTAGTAGTAGTAGCAGCAGCAGCAGCAGTAGTAGTAGTAGTAGTAGTAGTAGTAGTAGTAGTAGTAGTAGTAGTAGTAGTGGGGGATGAGTTGTCTCGAGGTATGTTGTCCGCCTCGAGTGCTGGAGGTCCCGGGTTCAAGCCCCGGTGAGTACTGGGATTTTTTCACGTGGACTTCTAGTAATAAAATTTCCCCTGGTCTCTGGGTAATGAGATCGGACGCCCGTGTGTATTGTAGGAAATCGAAAAAGAGTAGCCTAACGGCGCTGCCCGGGCAAAAATTTCGAGTAAAAAATCTACCCAAAGTATTTCAGGATCCTCGCCGGTGCTACGGAGTTCGTGCACTGAGCTGAGCTTCTCCGGACTCAGGTTTGAGTTAGGAGTAGAACGGAGTATTTATGGGATACACCAGTGTGCCGTGGTGTTGATCCGTCGACTAAACTAAACTGTAGTAGTAGTAGTAGTAGTAGTAGTAGTAGTAGTAGTAGTAGTAGTAGTAGTAGTAGTAGTAGTAGTAGTAGTAGTAGTAGTAGTAGTAGTAGTAGTAGTGGCGATGGTAGAGATAGTAGTGGTGGTGGTAGTAGTAATAGTAGCAGCAGTAATGGTAGTAGTTGTAGTAGTAGTATAAGTGGTGGTGCTAGTGGTAGTAGCAGCAGTAATGTTAGTAGTTGTAGTAGTAGTATAAGTTGTGGTGGCGGCAGCAGCAGCAGCAGCAGCAGTAGTAGTAGAAAATGTGTTGATTCTGGGGTAATGGTCAACCCAACGAAGGCAGCGGTGACATGGTTCTCGTTAGGATTTAGGTTTTCCATAGGGGAAATTAAGATTATTTCAAGATCGCATTAATACAAGAACCGATAACTTGATATTGTTTTCCCCTCCATACTTTACAGTTCTGTACTTCTGGCTCTTCTGAAATTCATGTTATATTATAAGTAGACCCGCAGATCACGTTTTATGTAGACGTCTTGACTTGTTCTAGTATGTGTTATTAAATTTAGCTTCCATTTTTACTTATACTGTGTGAGGGAGGGGGAATTTATAGTGACGAAATACGAAAAGGGGGAGGGGGGGGAGTGACATTATGAACATATGTTGAAGGGGTACATGGGCCAAAAAAGGTTGAGAACCACTGACTTAGAACCTGGCGAGGAGTGGATATAAGTACCAACAGATTTCTATACGTCCTTGTCAGTTTGCATCCAACTAGACAGAAAATGCAGACAAGAAAATCCGGCTGCCTAGAGGCGGAAGTACAGGTTTTGATCTTCAAGAATTCTTTAGAGGGGGATGCTGTCATTTACACAGATGGGTCGGTCTTCGACGAGTGAGAAATTCATGGGCTTTTACGCTCAGGCTGGAGGGAGATTTGTGAAGGAAGATTATGTTGCTTTTGCCTTGACCACAAGTAGTCTGACCACAGAAGTCATGGCAGTAAGAAAAGTAATAACATGGCTCGAGACACAGACTTCACTCTGGCATGTTTCCTTAGTGACTGAATGAGTATGCTCAAGAGGATAGAGATGGGATGAGTCCAAAGTGAGTGGTTGCTGTCTCTGGAGCGGTCTCGGCTGGCAAAGATTAGCTTCTTTTTCGTTCCAGACCATGCGGGTGTACATGTAAATGAGCAGACTGACAATATTGCGGGTAAGACTACTGTGGAGGGCGGACGAGTCATAGACCAGACTGATATTCTGAATGATCTCTACGAGAAGAAAGTCGTTTGCGAGAACCAAGTGATGACTGTGAATCTAAAACCATGGTCAGGATGCGAGATCAGCAAGTTAAAAGAGGTGTGGCCAAACAAGAACACTACACGGGAAGACAAAGAACATTAATAAACCAGCACAGAACTGGTGTCGTTAGCCGCTACACGCTGCGGGATTTACTGAGGAGGGGATCCTAGCACTTATGGACTGAATGGTTCGATGTGCAATGAGGATGATCTGTCTACAAACTAACTAACTAACTAACTAACTAACTAACTAACTAATTAAGTAACTAAAAGTAGTAGTGGTATTAAAAGTAGTAGTTGTTGTTGTAACAGTGGTTTTAGTAAGAGCAGCAGCTGCAGCAGCAGCTGTAGTAGTAGTAGTAGTAGTAGTAGTAGTAGTAGTAGTAGTAGTAGTAGTAGTAGTAGTTGTAGTTAGTAGTAGTAGTAGTAGTAGTAGTAGTAGTAGTAGTAGTAGTAGTAGTAGTAGTAGTAGTAGTAGTAGTAGCAGTAGTAGTAGTAGCAGTTGTTGTTGTGATAGCAGTAGTAATAGTTGTTGTTGTTGTTATTGTTGTGATAGTAGTTGTAGTAGTAGTAGTAGTAGTAGCAGCAGCAGTAGTAGTAGTAGTAGTAGTAGTAGTATTAGTAATAGTAGTAGTAGTAATAATAATAATGGTAGTAGCAGTAGTAGTAGTAGCAGCAGCAGTAGTATTAACAGCAGCAGTAGTAGTAGTAGTAGTAGTAGTAGTAGTAGTAGTAGTAGTAGTAGTAGTAGTAGTAGTAGTAGTAGTAGTAGTAGTAGTAGTAGTAGTAGTAGTAGTAGTAGTAGTAGTAGTAGTAGTAGTAGTAGTAGTAGTAGTAGTAGCAGCAGTAGTAGTAGTAGTGGTAGTGGTAGTGATAGTGGTAGTAGTTTTGTGAATGTTAGGGTGAAAACCGAAGTCAAATGAATGTGTAATATTACAAAGATCTGGTCAGGCAAGACGCATTCAAAGTTGTACGACTTAACGAACGAAACAAAATACGGACAAACTTTTACCTACAAAACACGAACAGTAATAATCTAAAAATCCCTCATTGCGGCTACATATAGTCCATTATAGCATGGACTCCGCCGCAGAGCTAGCACGGAAGCAAAATTCCGATCATCAGTAGTGTCACCCCCCCCCCCCCCCCCCCCCCCCCCCATCCCCATCCCCACTTCCTTTGATCAACGGTTCAATCCTTGACTCATCGACGCTCTCTGGGTCATACCCGTCTGGGTCATGATCCCCTGGCGGTTTTCTCCTGTCATATTTTCACACACCCATCGTGGATGCGTTTCGTTTTATATACTATAAATTATAATATCTATACATAAATATTTTGGCCAAGTATTAACGGCCAGGTTAATCAAATATAAACTGAGATTATTTTTTCCCCCCAATTTTCCATTCGCTTGCTTTAAACTCGAGCGTAGTCAGTCCATACGCCCGCTGCTACTTCTGGTGCACTGGACTGATTTTTGTGTGTGGATTAGCTTTCAATATGGTCAGTGCCCCGCGCTTGTTCTTAAACTTCCGGTGTGCTGATGCCGAGGTAGCGGGTCCAACCCCTACACTGGTCCAATTGGACTAAAATGTTGAATTCTCGTCCCTGACGTCGGACGTAAATTTGTACATAGTATGAAATACTATGCCGGCTTCCTGGCCTAGAGGTTAGCGACTTTTCTCCGTAATCTCGTGTACTATCGTAAGTGACGTGACGACGGTGAGAATCAGCAGTGGTTCGAATCGCGTCGGTAACTTACGGGGTATGTGAGCCGGCCGCTCAGAAAGCAATGGCAAACTACTGAGCGTAATCTAGCCAAGAAATCAACAATCGGCTGAAAGATTCTGGTGCTGACAGTGATGTCCTGTAAGGATATGCAAACATTTTTTAAAAATGAAATACTATAAAAATGCTGCGTGCTATTTGTATACAGTATAAAATACTATAAATATGCCACGTACTTTACAGCACACAATATGAAACACCATAAATGTAACACGTGCTGTATATTCCACAATATGAACTACTGTAAGCACAACATGTGTTATACATACAAAAATGGGAAATACTGTAAGGTATGCCATGTGCTATAAATACAAGAGTTTGAAATTCTGTAAGGTACGCCATATGCTATAAACACAACAATGTGAAATACTGTAAGGTATACATTGCGCTATAAATACAATAACTTGAAATACTGTAAGATGTTTTATTTTTTATTTTTATTTTTTATGTTGCATATCCTTTACAGGACGTTGCAGTCAACATCAGCATTTTTCAGCTGCTGTTGATGTACTAGGCAAGATTACGCTCAGTAGTTTGCCATTGCTTTCTGAGCGGCCGGCTCACATACCCCGTAAGTTACCGATGCGATTCGAACCACTGCTAATTCTCACCGTCATCACGTTACCGACGAGAGTATACGAGATTACGGAGAAAAGTCATAACCTCTAAGCCACGAAGCCGGCATGTAAGATGTACATTGTGCTATAAACATAATAATGGGAAATACTGTGAGATATACATTGTGCTATAAACACAACAATGTGAAATACTGTAAGATATAACATGTCAAGAGAGTGGTACGTAGCTCAATCACCGGTCGTGACTACGGCTACTGTTGATCAGGGTGTAGGCTCTGTGAATGACAGTGAGAAGGGGTGAATAATCCTTCTAGAGTTGTAAATTCTTTTGGTCATGTCATAGTCCTGCTTGGCCTGCTTGTCTCATATAATTTTTGATAGCATGAACTATCTTAATTTACATATTTTGATTCCTTATCTGAAATCTACAACAGCACACTGATCTAATGTAAACAGCACACAAATGATATTCTATTCTCTCTGCTGATATTTAGATCAAACATGTACAATCACAATACTCTACTTCAAAGACCACATTCCAATATATATATATATATAGGGGTTAGCAGCTTTCTCCGCTAACCCCGAATACTCTCGTCACGTGACGCGACGAGAATTAGCAGTGGTTCGAATCGCAAAAGTGACTTATGAGAGTATGGAGCCGGTCGCTCAGAAAGTCTTGGCGTGCTGATGAGCGTAATCTAGCCTAGGAATCAACATACAGCTGAAAGATGCTGGTGTTGACCGCAATATCCTGAAACAGGATGGAAACGCGGAAAAAAAAAAAAAATATATATATATACTAGCTGACCCGGCCCGGCTTCGCCCAGTCCTTGGTGGGGAGCATCTCATTTAATTCATATAAGTAGTCATATAAGTTCCCGTTCCCGTTACCGACTGTCTGTCTGTCTGTCTGTCTGTCTGTCTGTCTGTCTGTCTGTCTGTCTGTCTGTCTGTCTGTCTGTCTGTCTGTCTGTCTGTCTGTCTGTCTGACCCGGCCCGGCATTGCCCAGCTTCTGGTGTGGAGCATCTCATTTAATTCATATAAGTAGTCATATAAGTTCCCGTTCCCGACTGTCTATCTGTCTGTCTATCTGTTTGTCTACCTGTCTGCCTGACCCTGCCCGGTTTCGCCCAGTCCCTGGTGGGGAGCATCTCATTTAATTCATATGAGTAGTCATATAAGTTCCCGTTCCCGACTGACTGTCTGTCTGTCTGTCTGTCTATCTGTCTGTCTGTCTGTCTGTCTGTCTGTCTGTCTAATCATTTATTGGTTGCAGTTAGAACAACCTTAGATAAACGAAGACCCCCTCTGCCGTGCGTCCACCTTGACGAGGTAGAGGGGCTTGAGCGTTCCAATGACCCCAAGAGCTATGCCGACGGTAGCACAGCTACTGGTAGGGTCACCCATGTCGGACAGGTCAAGGGAGAGGGACCAGACGAAGTGACGCACAAACCTGCTGCCTTGTAGGTAGACTGGGGACAGTCAAAGGCTAGGGAAAGCATCCCGAACAAATGCTTGTCGAAATCGGATGTACTGAGCCACAGGCTTGACAAAGAAGTGCAACGTAACTTTATCATTTCATGATGCCACAGATGAAAATTAATCGTTATGGTGCTAATCCCGTGAAGTCCCATCAGGCGGTGATAGTGCCGGGCCCCCTGCCTCGAGGGGGTCCACCCATGACTACTGGTGGTCACCTTCCCCTGTGCTGTGGAGTCAAGGCACAGAGGAGTAGGTTAAGAGCTATTGACCAAACACCCCGGACACTCAACATACTACAATGGAATGCAGAAGGAGTTTATAACAAGAAAGCCTCCCTAACACAGCGTCTTCATAAAGATAGAATAGATGTGGCATGCATTCAAGAGACACACCTCAACGCCATTCGCACATTTTCAGTCGAGGGATATCAGGCCACACGTTTCGACCGCGAAGGACACAAAGGAGGAGTTGTAATACTTACACGAAATACAATACCTTGCAGCGAAGTATCTGTGATCTCTGACAACCAAACGGAAATTATAGGTGTTGATATAATGATAAAGGACGTGAAAATAAGAATTTACAATCTATATAGCCCGGCAGATAAGGATCTTACACTCTCAAACATGGAAATAACTGACACAAATTGCATTGTTGTCGGAGACTTTAATAGCCATTCAGAAAGATGGGGATACCCAGATACTGACAAAAGAGGAGATGAAGTGGAGGACTGGGAAATAGACTCAAATCTCCATCTACTTAACAAAGCGGATGACACACCGAGCTTCTACTCCAGAAGATGGATTACCACTTCTACTCCAGACTTAGCTTTCTGCACAGGAGACATCCTCCACAAAATCGATCGCCATGTGCTGGACCAATTAGCAGGTAGTGACCACAGACCAATCAAGCTTGTAATAAATATAGAGTATGTTCCACAGGAGCAAAAGCCTTTGCCCCGTTGGAATTACAAACGAGCAGATTGGGACAGATTTGCCATACTAACAGACAAATATTGTGAAAACATAAATACACGATATGGCAACATGAAGCAAATGGTGGAAAGTTTAAACAGAGCAATAATACAGGCAGCCACTGAGTCTATTCCAAGAGGAGCAAGGAAAAATTACAAACCATACTGGACTGAAGAACTACAATTTTTGGAGGACAAAGTTGAAGATGCTAGGAAGACTGCAGAGAGAGAAAAAAACAAATGAAGCGAACGTCTCTCTCAAAGCCATCTCAGCAAAATATAAAAGTACAGTAAATCAAACAACAAGAGATTGTTGGAGGAAAAAAACAGAAAACCTGAATTTTGACAGGGATGGAAACAAACTATGGAAACTAGTGAAAGCCATGAACAATGAAGGACCTAGAAACAAACAAATAACAATTAAACAAGGAAATGCCTTGCTTACAGGAAAAAAGGCTGCAAATGCACTAATGGAACACTATGCCAGTGCAAACCACATTGATATTACAAGCCGAACAGAAGAAAGCAATCAAAGATAAACAGATACATCATACATATACAGAGACAGCAGCAGAATATATGATGGCAAATCTAACAATGGAAGAAATGGAACAGGCAATGAATACCCTAAAAAAGAAGACATCACCAGGAAAGGATGGAATCACAAATGAAATGCTAATAGGACTAGGCACTAAGGCAAAAAAGAAACTACTAGCAGTCCTAAATTACAGCTGGAAGAGAGGAATAGTCCCACAGGCATGGAAGGAAGCTATACTAATACCAGTCCCAAAGAAAGGAAAAGACCTGGAAGAACCAAATGGCTATCGACCTATCAGTCTACTTAGCTGTGTAGGAAAATTAATGGAACGCATTATCAATGGCAGGCTAACATGGCATCTGGAAGAAAACCAACTCTTAACACCTCACCAAGCAGGATTCAGAAAGTACAGATCTACTGAAGATCAAATAACCTATATAGCTCAGGAAATAGAGGATGCCTTCCAAGAGAAAAAGCACACACTAGCAGTCTGGATAGATTTAGAAAAAGCATTTGATAAAGTATGGAAGGAAGGACTGAAAGTAAAACTGCAAAACATGCATGTTTGTGGGAAAAATGTATAAATGGATCAGCCACTACCTTGAGAACAGAACTGCCAGGACAAAAGTACAAGGACAAACCAGCAAAATGATGCTGCTGGAGCAAGGTGTCCCCCAAGGAGGAGTTCTTTCACCAACATTATTCCTAGCATATATAAATGACATCACAGAAAATTTTCCAGCCAGAGTACACACATCCTCCTTTGCAGATGACCTAGCCATATGGACATCTGAAGAATATATTAGTACAGCTAACAGCAGAATACAGCAAGCCTTATTAGCGCTAGAGGACTGGTCAAAATCATGGCTAGTGAAGATAAGTGAGGAGAAAACAACATGCACAGTGTTCTCCCTCTCAACTAAAACTCAGCAACCTAAGCTGGTATTGAATGGAAAAATATTGCGCCATGAAGAAAATCCAAACTATCTAGGAGTCACCTTTGATCGTCGCCTGACATGGAAGACACAGGTTGAGAAAAATCGAACAAGAGCAAGGCAGAGAATGGCAATCATGAAAAAGCTTGCTGGTACAACGTGGGGAGCAGATGAGAAAGTTCTCAAGAAGTTATATACTGGACGGGTGAGGCCAGTACTGGAATATGGCATTGCAGCTTGGGCAACAGCAGCTAAGTCAAACTTTAACAAAATAAGTAGAGTCCAAAACCAAGGAATGCGAATCATAACTGGAAGCCTGAAGACAACGCCTATTAATGAACTAGAAAAGATCACTTGTTTACAACCAATGCAGGATAGAAGAGATAGCAGAGCCCAGCAACAAGCAGAAAAATTTAGAAGATTGACAGACCACCCTATGTACAACAGATTTAATGGTTTTGGAAAGGGAAGACTGAAGCGTAGCAACTTTGTAGAAACTGCAAAACGAAGGATTAGGGCAGATCCTATTACTTAACATATCAACAGTCAAGCCCATACACAATGCACACAAGTTCCCAGCTTGGAGACAGCAGCAACTGCCTGAGATGATAGAAAACATTCCTGGTATTGAGAAAAAGAACACTCAGCATGAAACCGAAAGAAGAGAAATAACCCTAAACTACATAAAAGAACATTACCCAAGCAGGAATTGGACCCATGCATATACAGATGGATCAGCCAAAAATTCAATAGAGAATGGAGGAGGAGGAATTCTCCTAAATTTAAAAAATGGAGTGAAAAAAACACATTCAATGGCAACTGGAAAATTTTCAAGTAACTTCAAAGCGGAGGTAGAGGCTCTGAAAACTGCAGCAGAAATGCTCCTGATGGAGGAAAATAAAGAGAAGCAAATAGCTATCTTCACAGATGCAAAGTCAGCTGTCTCAATACTGAAGAGCAATAACAGCACAGAACTAACTGACCTAAGAGCAGCACTCCATGGTCTATGCCAGAAATCCAAAAAAGTTGTAATACAGTGGATCCCATCACATTGCAGTATACCTGGAAACGAAGAGGCTGACAGACTGGCAAAAGAGGGCGGACGACTACCACAGCCTGACATAGACATAACCTATAATGAGGCAAAGAGGTTGATAAAAAGCACTTATAGAACCAAATGGGAATCAGAGCATCCAGGCCATCAGAAGGATGATGCATATTACAAACTCGACCGAAGAGAACAAGTAGCAATCTTCAGACTCCGCACAGGACATAACAGGCTGAAATACCACTTGTTCAATAAACTAAAGATAGGAGATACCGATGAATGTAATTGTAGAACTGGAAAAATGACAGCAAAACATTTGCTGCAGGATTGCCCAACGTATGCAGAACAGAGAAAGATATTTTGGCCCACACCTGCTTCATTTGAGGACAAGCTCTATGGAGATATCAACAAGCTAAAGTTGACCGCAGATTACTTTAACTATATACAGGTTGACATTTAAAGGTGCATGAAGACCCAGAGGCATGAAATGGAATATTGCTTGGATAGCAAATCCATTATGTGGAAAGTCCAAATCGAAAGCTCGCTGTGTGGGCTTCATAAAAGGTGGAAAAGTGTCCTAGTGGCACGAAATGGAATATTGCTTGGATAGCAAATCCATTACGTGGAAAGTCCGAATCAAAAGCCCATTGTGTGGGCTTCATAAAAGGTGGAAAAGTGTCCTAGTGGCACGAAATGGAATATTGCTTGGATAGCAAATCCATTACGTGGAAAGTCTGAATCAAAAGCCCACTGTGTGGGCTTCATAAAAGGTGGAAAAGTGTCCTAGTGGAACGAAATGGAATATTGCTTGGATAGCAAATCCATTACATGGAAAGTCCGAATCGAAAGCTCACTGTGTGGATGTCATCTGCAGACTGCATACTTCTGGTTTCCGGAAGAACAGCCTATGGTGAACGGAAGGCCCAATATACGGAAGTGAGGCTAAGCAGCCATGTGCAGGACGTGACGATTCCTTGGGTGAGCCCAGTACCAGAGCGCTATGTATCGGCTCTGCAAGTATGGAAGCCTCCTTGGATGGCGGGGAATGCCCATGGTCTGCCCCTGCCTTCCCTTGAGGGCTGACCAGGATCTTTGGCTGTTCTATATGGACCAGCTGGGATGGGGGATAACACCACAACAGTGAGAGTCAAACGTCCTAAGAAACCCCCGGGAAGGTTAACCCGGTCAACAAATGCCCGCAGAAGTCGGATGTGTCGGCCTAACGGCGCAAGAACGCAGCTCTGCTGTAAACAGGCACAACGCAATCACATCCGAAAAAAACTCCGGATGAACGAAGAAGAAGAAGATAAACGAAGACCAACTTGGTAATATATTAACTTGGGTAAATGGAGCAGCGGCAGCAGCAGCAGAAGAAGAAGAAAAAGGAGGAGTAGGAGCTGGGAGGAGGAAGAGGGAGGAGGAGGGAGGAGGAGGAGAAAGAGAGAAGAGGAGGATGGAGGAGGGAGAGGGAGGAGGGGGAGGAGAAGAGGAAGAGGGTAGGAGGTGGAGGAGGGGAGAGGAGGAGGAGGAGGGAATATAACGCATATGCCTGTAGATTTAATAATGGCTGAGGTTGTTCCATGTCTTCTTAGAGTTGGCGACAGTGTAAAGAAATATAAAATCTTCAAACTTGATAGAGATAAGGTAACTATTATTTATTCATTCTTTAAGCAAAAAAGAGATGAGTTACAATGTTATGCATTATGCATTATTTTTATGAAAACTTTGAAAATGCCTTACAGATTGTATCATTATTTATTATAACTCATATGCCGGTACATAACTATGGACAAAGAGTTTATAAATCTTTGAAAACGATGCCACAATATGACTATAAGTTATACAGAAAAGTTATGCCCCTTGAAATAACTTTTACAGAGTTAAGTCCCCTGAGATATATGAAATTATAATGAAAAATGAAATAATTTTGGGTAAGCAGCCGATTTCATACTAAAAAGATATGACAGTGGGCTGCGCTGGAATGAAAGGAAGACGTGTAAAAAATTTCATCTCAATGGGATGGGCCGTTCGCGAGCGCATTAGGGACATATAGACAGACAGACAGACGGACGGAGATCGCCTTTTATATATAAGATATACCCATCCATGTTGGGTTTTCCTCTTGTCCGCTTACTCGTTAGGCCTCCCTCTATATACATCTTTTCCAGACTCTACACGCCCAAAGTATTTCATTTCCCTCACTTTCGTTTGTCTTAATAACCACATTTCTTTGACAATGAATCCCTGTTGAACGGTTCAGTGTGTTCTCTATTTCGCCCATGCAGGAGGAGGAGAGGGAGGAGGAGGGAGGAGGAGGAGAGAGTAGGAGGAGGGAGGAGGCGGAGGGAGAAGGAATAGGGAGGAGGAAGAGGGAGAAGAAGGAGGGGGAGGAGGAGGAGGAAAGAGGAGAAGGGGAGGAGGAGGAGGAATGTGAAGGGAGGAGGAGGGAGGAGGTTAGAGGGAGGAGGAGGAGGAGGGAGGCGGAGAGAGGAGGAGTTAGGAGGAGGAAGAGGGAGGAGGAATGTGAAGGGAGGAGGGGGGAGGAGGTAGAGGGAGGAGGAGGGAGGAGGCGGGAGGAGGAGGAGGAGGGAGGAGTAGGGTGGAGGAGGAGGCGAGGAGGAGGGAGGAGGAAGAGGGAGGAGGAGGGAGGAGGAGGGAGGAGGAGAACGCAGGAGGAGAAGGGAGCAGGAGGAGGATAGGGAGGAGGAGGGAGAGGGAGGAGGAGGGAGGAGGAGGAGAGAGTAGGAGGAGGGAGGAGGCGGAGGGAGAAGAAAGAGGGAGGAGGAAGAGGGAGAAGGAGGAGGGAGAAGGAGGAGAAGGAAGAGGGAGAAGGAGGAGGGAGAAGGAGGAGGAGAAGAAGGGGGAGGAGGAGGGAAGAGGAGGAGGGGAGGAGGAGGAGGGAGGAGGAGGAATGTGAAGGGAGGAGGAGGGAGGAGGTAGAGGGAGGAGGAGGGGGAGGAAGCGGAGAGAGGAGGAGGGAGGAGGAGGAAGAGGGAGGAGGAGGAATGTGAAGGGAGGAGGGGGGAGGAGGTAGAGGGAGGAGGAGGGAGGAGGAGGATTTAGAGGGAGGAGGAGGGAGGAGGAGGAGGGAGGAGGAGGAGGGAGGAGGAGGGAGGAGGAGGAGGGAGGAGGCGGAGAGGGAGGAGGAGGAAGGAGGAGGGGGAGGAGGGAGGAGGAATGTGAAGGGAGGAGGAGGTAGAGGGAGGAGGAGTGATGAGGAGGAGGGAGGAGGAGGGAGGAGGAGGGATGAGGAGGAGGGAGGAGGAGGAAGAGGGAGGAGGAGGAATGTGAAGGGAGGAGGAGGGAGGAGGTAGAGGGAGGAGGTAGAGGGAGGAGGAGGAGGAGTGAGGAGGAGGAGAGGGAGGAGGAGGAAGGAGGAGGGGGAGGAAGGAGGAGGAAGAGGAAGAAGGAGGGATGAGGAGGAGGAGGGAGGAGGAGGAAGAGGGAGGAGGAGGAATGTGAAGGGAGGAGGAGGTAGAGGGAGGAGGAGGAGGGAGGAGGAGAAGGGAGAGGAGGGATGAGGAGGAGGGAGGAGGAGGGATGAGGAGGAGGGAGGAGGAGGAAGAAGGAGAAGGAGGAATGTGAAGGGAGGAGGGAGGAGGTAGAGGGAGGAGGAGGAGGGAGGAGGAGGAGAGGGAGGAAGAGGAAGGAGGAGGGGGAAGAGGGAGGAGGAGGAGGAGGAGGGAGAAGAAGGAAGGAGGAGGAGGAAGGAGGGAGAGGAAGGAGGGAGAATGAGGAGGGGAGGAAGGAAAGAGAGGTGGAAGGGGAGGAGGAGGGAGGAGGAAAGAGGTTAGGGGGAGAAGGAGGTAGAGGGAGGAGGAGGAGGAAGGAAAGGGAGGAGGAAGAGGAGGAGAAGGGAGGAGGAGGGTGGAGGGAGGAGGAGGAGGGAGGAGGTAGGAGGAGGAAGAGGGAAGAGGGAGAAGAAGGGAGAAGGAGGAGGGAGGATGATGAGGGAGAAGGAGGCAGGAGGAGGAGGAGGGAGGCAGGAGGAGGAGGGATGAGGAGGGAGACGGAGGAGGAGGGAAGAAGAGGGAGGAGGGGGGAGGAGGCGGAGGGAGTAGGAGGGAGGAGATGGAGGAGGAGGGGAGAGGAAGAGGGAGAAGGAAGAGGGAGAGAGAGGAGGGAGAGGGATGAGAGGGAGGAGGAAGAGGAGAAGGGTGGAGGGAGGAGGAGGAGGGAGGAGGTAGGAGGAGGAAGAGGGAAGAGGGAGAAGAAGGGAGAAGGAGGAGGGAGGATGATGAGGGAGAAGGAGGCAGGAGGAGGAGGAGGGAGGCAGGAGGAGGAGGGATGAGGAGGGAGAGGGAGGAGGAGGGAAGAATGAGGGAGGAGGGGGAGGAGGCGGAGGGAGTAGGAGGGAGGAGGAGGGTGAGGAAGAGGGAGAAGGAAGAGGGAGAAGGAGGAGGGAGGAGGGAGAGGGATGAGAGGGAGGAGGAAGAGGAGAAGGGTGGAGGGCGGAGGTAGAGGGAGGAGAAGAGAGGGGGAGAGAGTTCGCCATTCCGAATTCATACTCGTCTAGTTCTTCCCTTCTACACGACTGTAGATAACTTCCTTACACATAAAAAGATGAATTGTTATTGATATTGCCGTGGCATGGAGGAATATCAGCAGCAGAGTTGATCCAAAAAACCAAAGACTGAGATCTACGGAGAGCCATGAACGCCTACGCCAGCCGGCACGGCACTTGATGATGATGATTGCCGTGTGACGATTCTGTGTAGTCACGTCATTTTCTTCCCTTTCCCTAGCGTTTTGGTTCGGGGATTCTTTCATCATCATCATCATATATTTAAGTACGTATTTTGGGAGGGGGAGGAGGGAGGAGGAGGAAGAAGAAAAAAAAACTATGACAGTTGACAGCTCTGGAATGAAAGGAAGGCGTGTAGAAAATTTCATCTCAATCGGATGGGCCGTTCGCGAACAAATAAAGGACATACATATTTACATACATACATATATACATACACACATATTTACATACATACACTTTGTTTTTTATATATATATATATATATATATATATATATATATATATATATATATATATATATATATATATATATATATATATATATATATATATATATCTATATCTCCAGTCAGGTCTTAGTCAGATATGACTGAGCTACCGTATAACAGTAGACGGTACTACCTGGTTTCTGTTAGCGCCGAACCTTGGGCGGAGCTTACCAAACCCGACACCCCACATTGTGTCAACGGCTTCGGGCGGAAGAGCGCAATTGGGAGGGTACAAGCCTTACCCTGGTGCGAGGAAATGCAAGCTAAAGACAAAATTGTCATGGCAGGGCAGACCAGGCCCTAAGCCTTGGTTGGCGACTGGTCTAGGATCGAAGCTCCGACAGGCGGACAGTTAGAGCATTGCTTTGCTGATCCGACAGCTTCTGCAGCTTGTCTTGTTCCAGATGTAGGGGTGTTACCTTTCCTCTGGAGTGAACTAGGCAGGCCGAGAGAGGGATCATGCTGCATGGGCAACACATGATCTCTATATTTTAGCCCAGGCTTTGTGCTATGGAGAGGCAATATATATATTCTAAGTCATGATTAATCATGGAAACATGAACCACAATTCACATAATGAATTAACAGTACATATCATTGGATGACTTCAATGGAATGAAACTCCGACACCACAATTCCGACGTCACCATATATATCAACAAACCATTAAATCGATGAAACACCACAAGTTCACTTAAAGAGCTATGAGTTGTACTACTAGCAGTAGTCTTCCTTATATTTTATTAAACATAATTAATTATCTAGACCAGGGGTGGGCAAACTTTTCGTGTGGTGGGCCGCATCGACAAATGTAAAGCTATTGGCGGGCCGCATATATATATATATATATATATATATATATATATATATATATATATATATATATATATATATATATATATATATATATATATATATATATATATATCCATTTTGTTTACAGCAACCTATCACAATAAATAATTATTAATTATTTATAGGTTATTAAGCTGTATAAATAAATAATTATTGCAATTTTATTTTACTTATACACTTATACATTATATTTGACAATATGGACAAAAACTTTTACTAATTTGTTAACACGATTTTACGACTTGTTATTATAACAAATATTCTTTATTATCTATCAATGGCTTTAATTTAGACACACAGCGACTACATTGTCACTACAGTTGTTGATTTCTAATGAGATGTATGTAACTGCTTGCCAATTTTTGACAATATTCTTGAAATCTGGAGCAAGTTTACTTGTTGAAATTCGCATGACAGCATGCAAGTTGCAGTCCAACAATAAAGACCTATTCTTAGATTTGTTGATCTTCAAGCAAGAGAATGCTTATTCGCAAATGTATGTTGATCCAAATAATGATAAAAGTTTAGCTGCAAAGTTTTTCAAGTTGGGAAATGATTCTTGTGATAAAGATCCATAGAAATCCAGCAAACCATCTGTCTTGAATTTATTTTTCATGTCATGATCTGCTTGTAAGTCAAGCAGCTCCAACTGCATGTCCTCTGCGGGTGTATCAGCCTCTGCACTAAAAGGTGAACTTAGAATATTGAACTATGGCTCTAATTTCTTGAAATCTTGGAATCTCCATCCAAATTCTTCAATCAATGCATCTAATTGGTCTTTGTAATTTTCAGTCATTTCACCAGAAATGGTTTCTTGTTTCAGCAAAGGGAAGTGACAAAATCTTTTTTCACTTGCTTGTCTGGAGAACAGTGAGAGTTTTGCCTGAAATGATTTTACATATACATACAATTCATATGCAAACACACCATTACCCTGAAGTTTGACATTCAGTTCATTTAACTTTTCCATAATTTCAATGGCAAACATAAAGTCAAACTGCCACTCTTTATTGACAATGTTAGTATTAAAGTCACATGCAAAGCCCTTCATCTCTAGGAACATCACTATTTCTTCTCTGAGTTCCCACACTCGCCTCAACACCTTGCCGAGACTCAGCCATCGAACCATTGGTGTGGTTCAGGACATCGGAATGTTCTGTTTCCAAATCGTCAAGTAATGACTTGAACTGTCTGTGATTAAGTCCTCTTGATCTGATGAGGTTGATGACACTGACAACTGGGTCAATAACATGCTTGATATTCAAAACAGTTTTACACATACTTTCTTGATGAATCACACAGTGAAGTGGTAATAATGTGTGGTCTGGATATTCTGCTTTAATCTTATCACTTATCAACTTTACCAGACCTACATTTTTTCCAATCAAAGCACGAGCTCCGTAAGTTGTAACACTTGTCATCTTGTTCCAAACCAACCCAGTTCTTTCAATACAGTTAGTAACAGCATTGAATATATCATGGCCTGTGGTTGTGTCTTTGAGTGACTCAACACTCAGTAACTCTTCAGTGAGTTTGAAAGAAGTGTTTATTCCACGTATAAATATCAATAATTGGGCAGTATCGTGTACATCGGTACTCTCATCCAATGCAAGAGAGCACCACAACAATTGTTTACTTGCATCTTGAAGTTTATGCATCGAATCGTCGCTGATCTTGTCAACACGTCTGACCACAGTTCTCCTTGATAAAGTTATGTTGTCAAATCTGTTTTTTTTTTGGTTCTGGACACATAATGTTTGCTGCATCTAGCAAACATTCCTTGATGAACTCGCCATCAGAAAATGGCTTGTTCTGTTTTACAATTCTGTGTGACAGCATAAGGACTAGCTTCAGTTGCTGCATCTTGAATTGAAGACTGTTTAGCGAAAACAGTTTGCTGTTTCTCCAAATTTTTCACCAAATCAAAGCATTTCCTCTCCTTCTCTTCGGTCGTTAAATTGTATCCGAAATCGGAATGTTTTGTTTGATAATGTCTTTTTAAATTGTACTCCTTGAAGACAGCCACTGACTCACGACACAACAAGTAAACTGATTTGCTACCAACTTTTATAAAACAGTACTTAGTTGTCCATTCATCATTAAAAACATGGCATTCATCTTCGATCTTACGTTTGTTATTGACACTCATCATAACGGTACATGAAATTCTGTAAAATTGAACGAAATAACTTAAAAACTAATTAAACATTTTTATTTCTAAATGCTCTCGCGGGCCGCATAAAATCACTTGGCGGGCCGCATGCGGCCCGCGGGCCGTAGTTTGCCCACTCCTGATCTAGACGATTTCTGGCTAGGTTTAAGATTACTTTCACTATACACAAGAACAATATTAAGGTTGGAGAATTCCCCCAAGGTTTGAACTTTGTTAAGTGGGCCATCTTGTACCACATGGTAGTAATCTGACTATGGGCAAGATAGAGATTAATAAAGAATAATTAATTGTAACTTATTCACTCTCTGAACTAATTCCTTCAACTAATAAGTATATTATCTAGAGAAATACGCTAGTTCCGAAGTTAATCACATAATTAATATACCTTAACTCTAATCGTCTACTGACTAACTCAGGTGTCCTTCCGCAGGCGGATACCTAATTTCGAGAATCAAGTAATGTAATTTAGCCCTGCTTTTAATGCCACATGTGACGAGCTTTGCGTTTTTCCCTTGTCGGCAAGCCACATGGCACAAACATGGTACTAATTCTAGTATTAGTTAACTAACACTAGTTTTAATTACTAGTATCTATTATCGATCGGCATGGCCTTTAGATTTAGCCGGCATATATACATACACAGAAAAATTGTTAACAAAATTATTATTAACTCACCCTGCAACTTATTTTGATTGTACCTATCGGGTGAGAAGTGGCACTGGCATTTCTATGGTGATTAGAAATTGGAGCCAGAAAAAGGTCTAAGACACAGACATGTGTTCTATTTTTGCCAGGGACTTGCCACATCCTTCACCGTCCAGTACTGAGATCAAAATGGCAGAAGTCAACAGAATTTGACCAGAATTATCTCCCCCTAAGGAGAGTTCTAGACTTCCTGTGGCCAAATTAAATTCACGGCCAAACTGAATATTAAATTCAGTGCTGACGTGATTGATTGTCGTGTACCCAAACTCTACACTACATCTACTTTTAAATATTAGAGAAAAATCGTATTTTATATCTCTATAGTTTTAGGTATATAGATACACTAAACAAAGATTATCTTAGCTAATATTTGAAAATATAGATAACAATGAAAAATAATACAGGATACATAGAGGGGTTTACTGAAGGCTATCTCCATCTAATAAAAAACGATCTGAGAGTTGGGCCAACCTGTCACACTATATAACATCTAAAAGATATACTGCGTGCTATATATTACACTAAATGAACATCTAAAGGATATACCACGTTCTATATATTTTACACTATGTAAACATCTAAAATATATACCACGTGCTATATATTACGCTATATGAACATCAAAAAGATATACCACGTGCTATGTATTACACTAAATGAATATCTAAAAGATATGTCACTTGCTATATAACACACAATATGAACATCTGAAGGATATGCCATATACTATATATTACTTTAGATGAACACCTCACGATGTTTATACTTCACCTCGACACCGCAAGGTACAAGAGGAACATGATGACATGAGATGAGATGAACATCTAAAGGATATACCACGTTCTATAGATTACACTATATGAAAATTTAAAAGATATACCACGTGCTATATCTTACACTACATGAACATCTAAAGTATATACAATGTGCTATATATCACACTATATGAACAACTAAAGGATATACCACGTGCTATATTTTACACAATATGAAGATCTAAAAGATATACCACGTGCTATATCTTATACTATATGAACGTCTAACGGATATACCACGTGCTATATCTTACATTACATGAACATCAAAAGGATATACCACGTGCTATATTTTACATAATATGAAGATCTAAAAGATATACAACGTGCTATATCTTACACTATATGAACATCTAAAGGATATACCACGTGCTATATATCACACCATACAGGGCATGCATCGGGTGCTATGTTTGGTCATAGCCCTTGTGGCTATGACACCACCCTGCGACCTCCAACTCCCCTCACTAATGGGACAGCCACAGATCATGGACTCCATGCGATTGGCTAATATCCTCATGGAACGACCCGTAGATGGGCCGAGCATCCGGAAAGAATGCCGGATGTTGAACTCGACAGACTTTCAGAAAATCGTGGACGCCATCAATCGGGCAAAGCTTGACACGGTAAGCAACGCTGCACAGGTACGAGGGTAAGTTGATAAGTAAGTCATACATGGCTGTAGAAAAATAATTATACATGATAACAACTTGAAACCAATTTATTTATATACATACATTGTCCCTTTATTTCTAACATAATTTCCACCAACTTTGATGCGCTTATCCCATCGTTTTATCAGTCCTCTCAAACCGGCTGCATAGAACTGCGTGCTTTGTTTTCATTTACTGGCCATCCCACAGAACTCTGTGACTTACTTATTGACTAGCCGTGGTAACTTTTTCTACCCAGCTATGCACCGCTTTACGGGACAAACATTTGTCAGCATAAACACTGACAAACCACCTGGGCGGGAGACATTTCGCGAATGACGCCGATGTTGAACGTGAAGTGAAAACGTGGTTTAGAAAACAGAGCACGCAGTTCTATGCAGCTGGTTTGGTATGACTGATAAAACGATGGGTTAAGTGCATCAATGTTGGTGGAAATTATGTTGAGAAATAAAAGGACAATGTGTGTTTGAATAACGAAGACACAAACAATAGATTGCACGATTTATTGCCTGGCATATTTCGCTGCATCTCGTCAGGTACATACTGCAGAAATCACACAACTTACGTGAAATTAACTAGATAAATCCTTCAAAAATAAACTGGTTTCAAGTTGTTATCATGTTTAGTTATTTTTCTACAGGACCATTTGTGACTTACTTATTGACTTACCCTCATGGTTATTCTTTTTGCACAAGTTCATGTATGCTGTTTACATTTCTTCTTCTTCTTCTTCTTCTTCTTCTTCTTCTTCTTCTTCTTCTTCTTCTTCTTCTTCTTCTTCTTCTTCTTCTTCTTCTTCTTCCCCAATTGGGGCCTACGCCCCCAACCAAACCACACCAAGCTATCCTGTCTGATGCTATCTCCGGCACCTCGCTCCATATCCTCCCAATATTATCCATCTCTGTCTGTAATTCTCTTCTTCATGTGTATTCAGGTCTCCCACTAATTCGTTTGCTTGTGGGTTCCAGACAAGAGAGTGTGTAGTTATACTGTCCTCAGGTTTTCTCTGTGTGTGTCCTATCTTGTGGGTTCCAGATAAGAGAGTGTGTAGTTATACTGTCCTCAGGTTTTCTCTGTGTGTGTCCTATCTTGTGGGTTCCAGACAAGAGAGTGTCTAGTTATACTGTCCTCAGGTTTTCTCTGTGTGTGTCCTATCTTGTGGGTTCCAGACAAGAGAGTGTGTAGTTATACTGTCCTCAGGTTTTCTCTGTGTGTGTCCTATCTTGTGGGTTCCAGACAAGAGAGTGTGTAGTTATACTGTCCTCAGGTTTTCTCTGTGTGTGTCCTATCTTGTGGGTTCCAGACAAGAGAGTGTGTAGTTATACTGTCCTCAGGTTTTCTCTGTGTATGTCCTGTCCCTCGCCAGCTTCTTTCTTCACTTGTTGGTTCACTGGAATTTGTTTAGTTCTCTCCATGGGATCTACATTGATGATTATGTCATACCATTTTATTATAGATTTTCCATCTTTGCTAATATCACGGCGTTCCACATGCATATTCTAAGAGTGTTCAGGTTGATTTTGCCATCAGTAGCTTGGTGACGGTCTGATTGCATTTATGGTGGCATTCCCTACCCCACGAGGTTGTTCCAAGAGACAGCCTTTAGCATGATTCTCTGACTTTGATCTGTTTTGAATAACAAATACTTGAGAAGACAGTGTGGAGGTTTCCCCTTGCTGTCCACATCTACACGAGGGTCTGTTGCCTCTGCCTTTGACAGAAATATCTGACTATAAGGACATAATGAGTGCCCTGCTCTGCCCACTTGCAGAATTGTCCACTATCCCTGTATATGGAAGCTACATAAATGTGGTTTCTGAGACGAATGTTCTAATACTTTGGACTGTCTGAGCAACTAACAAAGAGAGTCAGAAAAAGGCTAATAACAGTAGAACATTATATTCAACATTAAGAAAGAGACAAACAATGTTCTTTGCAATGTTCGTCAAGCACCGTGACAACTGGCAAGATCAACGGTAGAAAAGGCAGAGGCGTACCAAGAGAGATGATGTTGGATGGTCTGAGATGGTGGTATGGAGGGAAAACAGCAATAGAATTGATCCAGACCACCAGGTGAATGGGTATAATTATGTCGGAACAGTCATAACATCTGACGGGAGATGACTTAAAGAAATTAGAACAAGAATCTCTATGGCGAGGGTAGCCTTTTGCAAGATAGAAAACATACTGACCAATAAAATGTCATGTGCAACGAGAAAAAGAGTGATGAGGTGCTATATAGAACCTGTACTTTTGTATGGATGTGAAGCATGGACAATGAGCAGTCAAGCTGAAAAACATCTGATGGCTGTGGAAATGTGGTTTATGAGGAAAATGCAAAGAATGCCATGGAAAGACAGAAAAACCAATGACCAAGTCCTACAAGAACCAAATGAAAACCGTAAAGTGATTAGAGAAATTAGACGTAGACAGTCAACATTTGTTGGACACGCTATGAGAAAAAATGACTTGTAGAACTTGGTGACAACTGGCAAGATTGAGGGGAAAAGAACAAGGAGAAGGCGGAGAAGTAAATACCTGGATGGTTTGGCCACGTTGTATGGTCAAGACAAGAACACGGAGCTGATCCACGACTCTGGTGATCGTGTGAGAAGGCAAATCATGACCGCCCACGCTTATCGCTATGGCACATAATGATGATGAGAACACCAGAACAAAGATATGTGGAAATACATGGAGGCCTACGCCATTAGCAGGACACGTGATGATGACGATGATACAAGTGCATAGTAATGTGTTGATTGTCAGTGTGAGGTAGGTAAGCTGTAGGTTGTAGTTGAGTTAATTCCTTTAATGCCAGAATATTTCACAATAGATGTTTAGAAGATTATCAGCGGAAGATATTCTTTGGGCATGTCACTAGAACAGGAACACTGGAGCACGTCGTGACAATGGGCAAGTTGGAGGGGAAGAGAGGCAGGGGAGACCAAGAGAGAGGATGCTGGACAGTTTTGTAGGCGAGGAACATTAGTATCAAAAATGATTGGCTGTACACAAGGCTGTTAGTCAGGTCTTAATCAGATATGGCTGAGGTATCATATGACATCAGACGGTACCATCTACTTTTTGGTAGCGCCGAATGTTAAGCAACGCTCACCAAACCCGACACCCCACATTATGCGAACGGCTTAGGGCGGAGGAGCGCAATTGAGAGGATACAAGACTTACCCTAGTGGGAGGAAATGAAACCTAAGGACTAAATGTCATGGCAGGGCAGACCACGCTCTAAGCCTTGGTCGGCAACTGGTCTAACATCGACGCTCTGACAGGCGGACAGTTAGAGCATTGCTTCGCTGATAAAGCAGCTTCTCCAGCTTGTCTTGTTCCAGATGTATTGGGGTTGGTTTCCTCTGGAGTAAACTAGGCAGGTCTAGAGAGGGATCATGCTGCATGGGCAAAACATAGTCTCTTCAGCATAGACTGCGCTATGGAGATTTTATGATGCATTTTGTTTTTTGGAAGCACAATGTAACAAATTATCCACTGTCAAGATGGCCAGGTGCTAGTACAGTACAGGATGGAGAAGGTAGAGGACAGATGCGATCACCAGTGCCTTGTGGTATGGACTTTTATAACAAGTTCTAATGATACAAATATAAATGAAATGGGTTTAACTGTCGCAGAGCTGTGGAGATGTAAACAGAGGGCGTTGCTTCGAGAAACCTTCATCAGCAAACAACAACAAGAAATTCAAAAAAGCAATATACAAAAACGGAAGTGAGAATAAATTACATTCTCATCTCATCATGTTCCTCTTGTACCTTGCGGTGTCGAGGTGAAGTATAAACAGCGGGAGAGTGCCTGCTTATGGGCTTCATGTATCGATATTCCTATGGACTCTGTTATTCCATGCGTCCATCGTTTACGTGGTCGGCCGCTTCCTCTGCTTCCATCTGGTCTGTACATCATTGCTTGTTATGGTATACTGTTAGTTGGTAACCTACTTGCATGGCCAAACCATTTGACTTGCTGCCTTCTAATAAAGTCTAGCGCTGCTATAACTCCAACTTTAGTCCTGATTTCTTCATTTCTGATCTTATCTCTTCTTGATACGTTGAGTATTCTTCTCAGGAATCTCATTTCTGTTGTTGTAATTTTTCTTTTCTCTTTTTCTGTCATTGTCCAGGTTTGGCATTGGTAACATAGAGTTGGTAGGAATTACATTAGGGAATAATATTAAGAGATTATGGGAAATAAACATACGCAAATGGAATGAGATGAATTATGTTGTACGTAAGTTGAGTTGAGTCAAGAACCGACTCATATTACTCAGGACATTCCCGTACGGGCTCCGTCCTCATATTCAACAGCCAGTGAAGAATCCCAATATGAATTTTACTTGTATCAGTCTAATTGTGTGTCCGTTTGGCGTTTCCTCTGAGTCCTGGGTGTTGGCCAGATCCTCTAGTCACTCCCTGCAGCAACATTCTCTCCAGGGCGTGATGATCTATCAGTTCTTCTGCCCTGTAATAACGATCCCAAAAGTCCCCCAACCACATCTGCCATATCATACACCAATGCCCCACCGAGTGGTGCACACCCAGCCAATCTGTCCGCCTGCTCGTTTCCCATCACACCAGCTTGTCCTGGGGGAAAAATCCTAACAGATGCTCTCTATATTTGATTATTGATTTGAAGCTGACACTCTGTCCTATGCATGCCTTTAGCATTCTACTAGAACGGTGGTTCTCAACCGATGGGGAATTTTCCCCCCCCCCCCCCCCGGGAGGGAATTTTAGGGTTTTCAGGGGGGAATTAAGATTATTTCTAGATTGTGTTAATACAAGAACCGATTACTTGATATTGTTTTTCCCTTCATACTTTACGGTTCTGTACGTATCACCCTTCTGAAATTCATTTTATAACGTAAGTTGATCCGCAAATCACATTTTATGTAGATGTCTAGACTTGTTTTAGTATGAGCTATTAAATTTAGCTTCAATTATTATAGTATACTGTGTAGGGGCAGAGGGAAATTTTTTAGGGAAGAAATGAAAAAAAGGGGGGGGGGGGATGACGTTCTAAAAATATTGTGAGGGGGGGGGGGGGGAATGACGTCCTAAAATATGGTGAGGGGGGAATGACGTCCTAAAAATATGGTGAGGGGGGGGGGGGGAGCACGGGCCAAAAAAGGTTGAGAACCACTGTACTGGAACATTTGGGAGCGGCTGGCCGAGTGGCTAAGAATGCCGGGTTCTCCTTCGGGAGACCCAGGTTATAATCCTTGGTAAGGTGTGGATTTGTTTCTGTCGGGGTGTGGGTGGGGGGGGGGGGGGAGGAGAAAATCGTAACCTGCACAGTTCGCGGCTGGCTGCACTAGCCAGGCGACCTCAGGCTCATGGCCCCTCTGCCATACACTGCAATGTACTTTAGACAGTAGATGCCAGTGACTAGAACATTGTTAGTTATCTTAATAGTATTACAGCTCTAAACTATTGAGTTGTTAACTTTCTCTGTAAACCTGTTAACGTTGATCGTAACATTTTTGAGGCTATTTGTAACCTTGTTACAATTGTACTCGTATATTGTTAAATTGTTGATGTTGTGTCTGGTATTAGTAACATTTAGTGTAACTTTGTGAAACTGTGTAACTTGGGCTGCCATATTTCAGCGTGTTCGACCGAATGTGCACGACGCCTACTCTTACCTACATGCTCACCCAGAAGTCAACAAAGGCGCACACGGGGGACCCGCCTTCCTGCCATACCATCGTGTGTTTATCTTTCTGTAAGTACTGAACCCTGAGTTTAAGCATTAACATCACTGCACTCCGGACATTCCCACACATGCTCATTCCTTCTCTTCAACATTCACCGAAGAGTTTCCACGCTGAATATTCTACCAGCATTTTGATTAAAACTAACAACGATTGCCTGAAAGAGGCCAATGAAACTAGAACATTGTATACAACAATGGGAATCAGACCAACATCTTTCTTTGGTCATGTGATGAGAAGAGAGGCGCTGGAGAACATCGTGACAACTGGAAAGATCGAGGGGAAGAGAGTCAGAGACAGACCAAGAGAAATGATGCTGGATGGACTGAGACAGTAGCATGGAGGAATATCATCAGCAGAGTTGATACAGAGCGCCAAAGCCGTTGTTTGTCGAGACTCCTGTCTTTTACACTTTTCACAAGGGGCTGTGGGGGACATTTTATGTGTTATTCACTGGCACGGGAACGGAGCATAATAGGGACGACCCTTTTCTGTGATGTTGGAACCGCGACTAATGACTAACTACCAAAGACCAAGATCTGTGGAGAGCCATGAACACCTACGCCAGCTAACAGGCCACTTGATCATGATGATCTTGATTAAAAGTCCACCAGTTTCTCTCTCTCTAAGCTTCGAGCATCGTCCAGGTGCTCTCTTCTGAGCCAGCCTATCCAGATAGGGATACTCCGTCTACTCAGCCGCACTCTCCGCCCGATTCCCTAGAACTAACGGACGAACTATACATTGTCAAATGAACATAGGCAATGGATATAGGATAAAACGATAAAATATGAACTTTTTTTAAACGCTCTGTCGTTCGCCATTGCTTTCTGAACGACCGACACATAATGCCATCGAAATCAATGCAAAGTGATCTACTTCCAAATAGACCGCAGCTGATATCGAAACTTCGAGTCGGTATTTCGGGGGAACAGTGAAGCACATTCACTGCTAATAAGCCACAGGACCGTATACTTTCTGTAAACAATTTTTAAACAATATGATTTTGTGCTTGCTATACCGAGAGCACTATGCGCAATTATCAACATGAGTTCATGTTTGCTATGCTGAGAGAGCACTATACCTGGAGCACTACACATAGCAATACGATTGTACGCTTGCTATACCGAGAGCACAAAACACAATTATGAATATGATTTTATGCTTGCTTTACCGACAGCACTGTACACATTATAAGTAAGAGACGGACCTTGTTCTTGTCTTATATCATGAGAAGAGAGACCCTAGAGCAGTGGTTCTCAACCGGTGGGGAATTCCACCCCCCCCCCCCCCACCGGGGGGGGGGGATTTGGGGTTTCCGGAAGGGGTGGGGGGGGGGTGAAGATTATTTCAAGATCACGTTAATACAAGAACCGATTACTTGATTTTGTTTTTCCCTTCATACTTTACGGTTCTGTACGTCTCACCCTTCTAAAATTCATTTTATAAAGTAAGTAGACCCACAAATCACGTTTTATGTGGACGTCTAGACTTGTTTTAGTATGTGCTTCCATTATTACGTATACTGTGTAGGGGCGGGGAGGGGAATTTTTAGGTAGGAAATACAAAGGGGGGGGGGGAATGTCGTTCTGAAAATATGGTGAAAGTGGGGGGGGGGGGAGCACGGGCCAAATTTTTAGGTAGGAAATACGAAAGGGGGAGGGGGATGACGTTCTGAAAATATGGTGAAGGGGGGCACGGGCCAAATAAGGTTGAGAACCACTGCCCTAGAAAACGCTGTGATGATTGGAGGGATAAGCTACAGAAGAGGCAAAGTAGACCGAGAGAAAAGGTATTTAATATTCTGAGACGGTGGCAGGATTAATGACTAATGGAAAAGATTAATGACTAATAGAAAAGATTAATGACTAATGGAGAACATTAATGACTAATGGACAAGATTAATGATTAATGGACATGATAAATGACTAATGGACAGGATGAATGACTAATGACAGGATAGTTCCCGGGGACAGTGTTCTAATGCTCAAGCTGATCCACCGTCAGATACGAGAAGCTGCTGCGGATCTACGACCGCACCATCAGCCTGTGTTACTGGGACACCACCGTGGAGCCCGAGAACATGCTCTGGTCATCTGCCTGGACACCCGAGCTCTTCGGTAACGTTCAGGGACCGGTGACCACAGGCTTCGCCAGGAACTGGATCACGCCGATCAATCCCCTAGAGAGGGCCGGTTAGTGGCGTCTGTCTGGCTGCCTAGCTGTCTGTCTGTCTGTCTGTCCGCCTGCCTCTCTGGCTGTCTAGCTGTCTGTCTGGCTGTCTGGCCTCCTACCTGTCTTTCTGTCTGACTGACTGACTGAACGATTGTCTGTCTGTCTGACATACTATCTGTCAGTCTGTCTGTCTCACAGATTGTCTGTCTATCTGTCTGTCAGGTCTCCTGTCTGGCTCTCTGTCTGACTGACTGCCTCGCCGATTGTCTATCTGTCTGATCCACTGTCTGTCTGACTCACTGTCTGTCTCACCGATTGTCTGTCTGTCAGACTCACTGTATGTCTGATTCGCCGATTGTCTGTCGGTCTGACTCACTGTCTGTCTGACTCACTGTCTGCCTCACCGATTGTCTGTCTGTCAGACTCACTGTATGTCTGATTCGCCGATTGTCTGTCGGTCTGACTCACTGTCTGTCTGACTCACTGTCTGTCTGACTCACTGTCTGTCTCACCGATTGTCTGTCTGTCAGACTCACTGTATGTCTGATTCGCCGATTGTCTGTCGGTCTGACTCACTGTCTGTCTGACTCACTGTCTGCCTCACCGATTGTCTGTCTGTCAGACTCACTGTATGTCTGATTCGTCGATTGTCTGTCTGTCTGACTCACCGATTGTCTGCCTGCCTGTATGACTTACAGTCTGCTGTCTGCCTCTCTGCATGACTCACTGTCTGTCTGTCTGTCTGTCTGTCTGTCTGTCTGTCTGTCGCGTCTTAATGTACTTTGGACATGTGCTAGATTCATACTTGCTTCTACCAATCGCTGGGCGATGTGGTTGCAATATCCAGACTTGCTTCCACCAATCGCTGGGCGATGTGGTTGCAAGAACCAGACTTGCTTCCACCAATCGCTGGGCGATGTGGTTGCAAGATCTAGACTTGCTTCCACCAATCGCTGGGCGATGTGGTTGCAAGAACCAGACTTGCTTCCACCAATCGCTGGGCGATGTGGTTGCAAGATCCAGACTTGCTTCCACCAATCGCTGGGCGATGTGGTTGCAAGAACCAGACTTGCTTCCACCAATCGCTGGGCGATGTGGTTGCAAGATCCAGACTTGCTTCCACCAATCGCTGGTCGATGTGGTTACAAGATCCAGAGTTGCTTCCACCAATCGCTGGGCGATGTGGTTGTAAGATCCAGACTTTCTTCCACCAATCGCTGGGCGATGTGGTTGCAAGATCCAGACCTTGCTTCCACCAATCGCTGGGCGATGTGGTTGCAAGAACCAGGACTTGCTTCCACCAATCGCTGGGCGATGTGGTTGCAAGATCCAGACTTGCTTCCACCAATCGCTGGTCGATGTGGTTGCAAGATCCAGACTTGCTTCCACCAATCGCTGGGCGATGTGGTTGTAAGATCCAGACTTTCTTCCACCAATCGCTGGGCGATGTGGTTGCAAGATCCAGACTTGCTTCCACCAATCGCTGGGCGATGTGGTTGCAAGAACCAGACTTGCTTCCACCAATCGCTGGGCGATGTGGTTGCAAGATCCAGACTTGCTTCCACCAATCGCTGGTCGATGTGGTTGCAAGATCCAGACTTGCTTCCAGCAATCGCTGGGCGATGTGGTTGCAAGATCCGGAGTTGCTTCCGCCAATCGCTGGGCGATGTGGTCACTATCAGGCCGGCCGCTTTCACTTTCCAAAACATTTTCTCGTACCCATTTTAAGCTGAGTCGACTTGGGGAGCGCAGGTCAGTTTTCAAAAGCTGCCTCGATCAAGTGTGCCCATACTTTTCTTTTTTAAATATTGCATATCCCTTACAGGCCGTTGCGTTCAACACCATTGTTTAGCTGCTGTTGGTGTACTAGGCAAGTTTTACTTTCAGTAGTTTGCCATTTCTTTCTGAACGACCGACTCCCATACCATCACGTTTTAACACAAAGCGACACGGTCTGCTGCACAAATCGGTCGCAGCTGAGTTTCGAACGCCTGGTAAGCGGCTCACGAACCGCGTTCGCAAGCCTTTGGCCACGGAGACCGGCCCATACTATATCTTTACATTTATACACGGGCTAGTGGCTCCTCTAATATTTACTTGTATCTTTTACTTCTACACGTCAATGCCCATCAATACATGTCAATATATATCCCATGTCATTGCCCATCAATATATGACAATATATATCCCATGTCTTTCCGTGACTCTTTGTCTACTCAGACAATTTCTAGGGTATCTCAGAATTTGCTAGTATCCTTTATAAGACTGAGGTTACCTCATAATTATAATAATGAGAAGACTATCACACCGCTGCTAGGTTTTGAACGTTCGTTCTCACCATTACCTTTACCCCTTTCAACCTCAAAGTGAAGTTATAATAGGGTCCATCACCTGCTCAGAATGATAGTCCTGGGACCAGTCAGCCAACTAAGCAGCTGCCCACGGTTTTTACCCGCACAGTCTTATCAATCCGAAGGTGATTGTTGTCCTTGTGGGGTAATGGACGTGTCCCAATTTTGAACCCAAACAACAGTCTTTATATTATACTCAGTAAACTTAAGCCACTGAACCTAAATTCCCGTCTTGATATTAAACCTACATCATCGCATTGGTAGTGAACTTAGACCCCTGTTTTTTTCGTATAAGAACACAACCCACTCTGTCACCAAGTGGAGTTTACATGTATCCACCATTCAACCACTAACAGGAGCCGTGCAAGGACGTCCCATGAATGACGAAGACGTCAAAGTGGTATTGTCTAAGAGCAGGCTGGGCGAGATCTCCATGCCTGCGGCGTCCGTCAACGCGAACGTGGAGCTGATGCACAACTTCGTTCACACTTACGTCGGGGGCATCATGGGGCAGGTAAGCTTGTCACAGGCATCTTCGTGAGGCGAAAGTGCCCTTTCTTTGCTGAAGTTTGTCACCTTGCATTGGTTGTCGTAAAATGGTATGAGTGCCAGTCGCTCAGAAAGCAATGACAAACTATTGAACGTAAACTTGCCAAGAAATCACAGACAGCCAAAAATGTTGGGGTTGACTGCGACTTCCTGTAAAGGATACGCAACTAACTGAATTTTGTCGCAGGCATCTTCGGGGGCGACGTTGCCCTTTGTTTTTGGCTGCATGTCTGTCGTTTGTCTGTGTAGCTATTACTGTCTTCTTTTAGGATTCTTAGTCTGTCTCCCCCCCCCCCCCCCCGGTCTAGTTTAGTATATCTGTCCCTCTTTCATTATTATCATATAGGCGTCTATTGCAGAGCGACGCCCTCTTCACGGCACCCTCATCACGGCTACCTCTTCACGGTGCCCTCATCACGGCGCCATAATAACGGTGCTCTCATCCCGGCGCTCTCATCACGGCACCCTCATCACGGCGCTCTCATCACGGCACCCTCATCTAGGCGCCCTCATCACGTCGCCCTCATCACGGCGCCATCATCATGTCCCTCTCATCACGTCCCTCTCATCACGTCCCTCTCACCACGTCTCATCACGGCGCCCTCATTACGGCGCCCTTATCACGGTGCCCTCATCATGGCTCCCCCATCGTGTCCCTCTCATCACGTCCCTCTCATGACGTCCCTCTCATCACGACGCCCTTATCAATGCGCCCTCATCACGGTGCCCTCATCACGTCGCCCTCATCACGTCCATCTCATCACGGCTCTCTCATTACTCATCTCATCTCATCTCATCATGTTCCTCTTGTACCTTGCGGTGTCGAGGTGAAGTATAAACTTCGTGAGAGTGCCCGCTTATGGGCTTCATATATCGACATTCCCATGTATTCTGTTATTCCCTCCGTCCAACGTTTACGTGGTCGGCCTCTTCCTCTATTTCCATCTGGTCTGTACATCATTGCTTGTTGTGGCATGCTGTTGACTGGTAACCTACTTGCATGGCCAAACCATTTGACTTGCTGCTTTCTAATGAAATCTAGAGCAGCTTTAACCCCCACTTTAGTCCTGATTTCTTCATTTCTGATCTTATCTCTTCTTGATATGTTGAGTATTCTTCTCAGGAACCTCATTTCTGTTGCTGTGATTTTTCTTTTCTCTTTTTCTGTCAGTCCGTTTATACTTCTTAGTTTTTCTACGAGCAGTATTCTCTCATTACGGCACGCCGAAAAGCCTCTCGATCCCGTGCCATTTCCCCCGCCTTGTGTCTTTTACTTCTACCCCTACCCCCAGGTGTCTGCAATATCCTGTGTCCATCTCCATGCTGGTCCACCCCTGTCTCTTTTTCCAGCAGCCACACCCTCCACTACTGCCATTCCCCAGCCACCGTGACGTGTCCACTGTGACGTGTGACGTGTCCACTGTGACGTGTGACGTGTGCACCGTGACGTGTGACGTGTCCACTGTGACGTGTCATGTGTCCACTGTGACGTGTCATGTGTCCACTGTGACGTGTCATGTGTCCACTGTGACGTGTCATGTGTCCACTGTGACGTGTCATGTGTCCACTGTGACGTGTCATGTGTCCACTGTGACGTGTTATGTGTCCACTGTGACGTGTCATGTGTCCACTGTGACGTGTGACGTGTGCACTGTGACGTGTGACGTGTCCACTGTGACTTGTGACGTGTCCACTGTGACGTGTCATGTGTCCACTGTGACGTGTCATGTGTCCACTGTGACGTGTCATGTGTCCACTGTGACGTGTCATGTGTCCACTGTGACGTGTTATGTGTCCACTGTGACGTGTCATGTGTCCACTGTGACGTGTCATGTGTCCACTGTGACGTGTCCACTGTGACGTGTGACGTGTCCACTGTGACGTGTCATTTGTCCACTGTGACGTGTCATGTGTCCACTGTGACGTGTCATGTGTCCACTGTGACGTGTCATGTGTCCACTGTGACGTGTCATGTGTGCTCTTTGACGTGTCATGTGTCCACGGTATTTCACATTCTGAGACATTCCAAGATAATGTTTACAAGCCAGTTTTCTTCGAAGTTCAAATAATGATGTAAATATGATGTTATCCTGGTGTAATACTGAAGTAATGATATAAATTGTTATTCAGGTATCATACTGAAATAATGATATAAATGCGATGTAATCCACATGCAACAACAATGAACGGATTAACAAAAAGAGTCTAGGAAGACAAAAAGCTTACTGCTAAAAGTAAGGTAAAACAAACGTCCTGGTCTATCAATCATGTGTCCTTAGTTTTCTTCTGTAGGAAATTATAGTCTGGTCAACTTACTCACACTAAGACAGTGGTTCTCAACCTTTTTTGGCCCATTCCCCCCCCCCCCCCCCCCCCGTTTTCACCATATTTTCAGAACGCCATTCCCCCCCCCCCTTCCTATCAAAAATTTGGCCCTGTTTCCCCCCTTCACCGTATTTTCAGAACGTCATCCCCCCCCCCCCTTTTCATATTTCCTATCTAAAAATCCCCTCACCCCTACGCAGTATACGTAAAAGTGGAAGGCAAATGTAATAGCATATACTAAAACAAGTCTAGACATCCACATAAAACATGATTTGTGGGTCTACTTACTTTATAAAATGAATTTTAGAAGGACGAGACATACTAACTGTAAAGTATGAAGGGAAAAACTATGTCAAGTAATCGGTTTCTTGTATTAACACGATCTTGAATGGTCTTCATTCCCCCCCCCCCTGGAAACCATGAAATTCCCCCCTGTGGGGGGGGGGGGGGAATTCCCACGGTGAGAACCACTGCACTAAGATAAACGCTTTAAATAGCTTTATATGCGGTGTCTGCTAAGAATACTTCGTGGCAAGATAAGATCACAAATGCTGAAGCATTGGACAGATCAGGTTGTGTGACGGTTTGTTCCATGATAAGTCTTCGTGGACTTAGATAGTATGGGGTAATTACTGAAGATATAGGGAAACGAATCCCTAAATCTTAATAGCCAACAGTATAAGACACTTGAAATGGCTCAATACGACTTTCTAGGGGTATAAACTAATTATAAAGTGATGTTTCATAACAAAGGCCAATAGAGCACTGGAAATTTACCGAACCCCCGAGAGGATAGAACTCACTCTTTGTAAACCGAAAGTCCGTGTGGTTATCCAGCCCACGATCAGCGCCATAGTAATGTTGTCCCTTGACAAATATTATCAATGAGAACACACATGAATAGACTGAAACACCAAATAACAAGTAAGTAAACAACTCTTAAATACAACAGATAGCATTGTATTGGGATAACAAGGGGGGGGGGGGAGTGTGTGTGTGTGTGTTCATGTGACATGGCGTAATAATATAAAACCACAATAAAAATGACAAAACATATCAATAAAAGATATGACAATTATATCTAATTAATCAATTAACGGTCCAGATGTTATCTTGCTGAAGGAATTAAATCAACAGCTTCCTAGCTCCATTGAGATGATAAATGTTTTCTAGATCCCACGGGGAAAGTTCATGGCTTAACGTAAACAATATGAAATTCCATGGTTAAACTAAACAGAATGAAAATTCATTATTAAATAAACACTGGAAAACGTCCATGTTCTTAAAAAACACCGGAGAACAGTCCATTATTAAATAACTCCGGAGATCAGTCCATTATTAAACCATAGGGGCAAATGTTATTTCGTAAACTACAGGTGGGGAATGTTCATTCTTAACACACAGGAGTGCGAGTGTTCCTTTCAATATAGTAGTATGAATGTATATTCCTATGTAGGAGTCAGGGATGGAATTACTGGCTTCATAATCCTGCTGATGTTCGCACGGGGAAAATCTGAAGCGGTAACTAGAAGAGGCCCAACGGTCGTTAATCATGCCTGGGGTGATGTTCGGACAATGGAGAGGCCAGTGATGATTAAGGGAAAACCACTCTTCCCGCATTGGAAAGGCAATCTCCTCCTCCTGCCTTGAGGACTTATGACCCTCCTGTTGTCATTCATCATCATTTATGAAAATACCCCATTTATCTGCACAATGAAGAAATTTCTCAGCCCAATGAAGAAACCACCGTTTTCCAAAAACCATCATAGGATTTAAAATACACAACACCACAACAACAGCGGAATCTAGGCCAACAAGTTTTGCTCTGTCAAAGCATTTCTGTCGTTTGCACCTCGACATACAACTTCTGCCTGGCAATTTTTCAGCTTCCTTATTAACATATATTATGATAATAAGAAGTACTTTTGCCGCTTCAATGGTAAAGCTAGATTTCCAGCTAACATGACGTCACTCTGACTGGGGGTAGAAGGTGTCATGTTGACCGTTCCAGGTCTTGTAGAAACAAAGGTGGATTATATGAAACAAAGGGGAATAAATTTGCCGGTTGTCGCCCCTGTCCCTGCCGATGATCAAACGCCAGATGGTTGGTTTCACAGTCATGTTTAGCTGTTGTTTACAACTCCAGTCATTGACAATATTCCACAAGGAGAAAGGGGAGGTGGATTAATGCTAAAGTTAAAAACCACAGGCGTTGCTGTCTCGGGTACCCTTTAACACTTGACTCACATGCCAGATCACAGGCTCCCTAAACGACATTTTTTTTACCGGCGAGTTGCGTTGTGGTAAACGCTTCCGAAGGCGGCCAGAGAAACGCTTTAAAGACATTCTGAAAATCTCACTGAATGCTTTTGGAATTCATCATGACACCTGGGAGACTGCAGCCAGTGACCGAAATTCGTGGCGTGCATCATTATGCAAGGGTGCAGTCACGTGTGAGGCAACCAGGACTGCAAGAGTTGTGAAGAAAAGGCAGGACAGAAAAACCACTGCAGGAAATCCTCCTCCAGAAACGTCAAGCATTCTTTGTCCACATTGTCAAAGAATATTTCGAGCCAAAATAGGTCTTATCAGCCATCTTAGAACTCACGGCTCCATACTTTCAACCCCACTGGATGAAATGAATGGTCATCATTACTCTTGATGGACAAACAACACTCTTTAACAATGAAGTATTTGCCTCTCTGTATCTTTGCTGTGTTTCGGGATTTATCAGGGGCTGGACAGGAAATGTCACAGATGGATAGAGCACATTAGGTGGATGGATGACAGTAGAATACAAAAGGATATCGTTGTGTGTGTGTGTGTGTGTGTGTGTGTGTGTGTGCGTGCGTGCGTGCGTGCGTGCGTGCGTGCGTGCGTGCGTGCGTGCGTGCGTGCGTGCGTGCGTGCGTGCGTGCGTGCGTGTGTGTGTGTGTGTGTGTGTGTGTGTGTGTGTTGTGAGAGAGAGAGAGAGAGATGAGTTAATGATGGGTAAGAGATCTCGGGGTCGGCCTCTACTACGATACAAAGATGTGAGTAAGCGGGGCATGATTGATACAGGCATTGATAATGCACATTGGGAGCAAGTCGCCGCTGATCGCGTTGCATGGAGGGCAAATTTCAGAAATGGAATAAAGACAAAAGAAAAATGATTGCCGATAGGTCACACACTGAGCGTGTGAGACGTAAGATGGTTCCTGATGGTGGAAATGACAAGGTGTTCACATCTATTATGAGCGAACATTTACCGCGCGAATTGGTCTGAGCAGTCAGATTCGCTACCGCCATGGGTTGTGGTTATTATACCTTTTCTAAGCACAATGTAGCAAACTATCGTGTCAAGGCAGCAAGGTGCCAGTAGTATGCAGATGCAATATTTAAATAATGAAATACTCTTTTTACTCCAGGTGGAGACCGCAGCTTACTGATCCTATCTTCTGGTTCCATCACACTTACATCGACTGCCTCTATGAACAGTTCCGGGACCAGCAGAAGAAACTCGGAGTAAAAACCAATTTTTTAGGGGGGGGGAAAAATGGGCCCGGGG
>JACEFZ010004897.1:22500-40129 GCA_014155875.1 Cepaea nemoralis | reverse complement strand
AAAACAAAAACGAATAATGCAAGTAGTCCCCACTTAAAAACAAAAAATAAAAACCCCTGTCACCCTTACGGGGGAAACATCCAAAAAACATACCCAAAAATGCCCCCGCAAAACCCCGGACAAGATAATAAACAGCATATTCACACCAACCCTATGCTACCAATCTCAAACCTGGACTTTATCCAAATTACACCTTCGCAAAATCAACACCTGCGAAATGAGATGCCTGAGGAGAGCTGCCAACTTAACAATCCGAGACCGAGTAAGAAATGTTACTATCAGACAGACTGTGGGATCAACACCTTGTGCCACATTTATTGAAAGACAGAAGATCAAGTGGTTTGGCCATGTTGTTAGAATGCAACATCAGCAACTACCATCACTGTCCTTACATCAAAGATCATTTGCGACGAGACCACGAGGACGTCCAAGAAGAAAATGAATTGACGACATCAGAGACATTGTACAACCACACGGAATGACACTATCCAGTGCCGCCCACCGGGCGCTGGAACGCAAATTATTCCTCCCCACGACGCTTGACGGCAGAAGTGGAAGATGATGATGATGATGATGATGAGTGAGATCCTTGCGCTTGATGCTTGCTGCAAAGAGATTTTATGTCAGGTTCCAAGTTAGTTAACTTCAGTCTCAAGTCTCCCCGTTTAGTTATATTCAGCCGATTTCTTCCATTTTCGAATTGCCCCCCCTTAACGATCGAATCGCCCCCCCCCCCCCCCTTAACGATCGAATTGCCCCCCCTGTGGGGCGTAGGCCCCACGTTGGGAAACACTGCCCTAAAGTTACGCAAGTTAAACCCCAAAGTTACCTAAGGTAAACTCTAAAGTTAAGCAAGGTAAACTCTGATCTTTTTTCATGACTTAGGGCATATTGGCTATATGGTGCCCGCCTAAATGTTCTATAGAAAAGTAGGCACTCCATGGATGATGTGATCTATAGAGCAATCGGCACTCAATGGATGATGTGATCAACATCACACCCGCAGCCTTTATTTCCCGGTACAATTCATGGTGCCAATGTTTGCTGGATCCATAGAGGGTGTCAATGTTTGCTGGATCCATAGAGGGTGTCAATGTTTGCTGGATCCATAGAGGGTGCCAATGTTTGCTGGATCCATAGAGGGTGTCAATGTTTGCTGGATCCATAGAGGGTGTCAATGTTTTCTGGATCCATCCAGGGTGCCAATGTTTGCTGGATCCATCCAGGGTGTCAATATTTGCTGGATCCATAGAGGGTGTTAATGTTTGTTGGATCCATAGAGGGTGTCAATGTTTGCTGGATCCATAGAGGGTGTCAATGTTTGCTGGATCCATCCAGGGTGCCAATGTGTGCCGGATCCATCCAGGGTGTCAATGTTTGCTGGATCCATAGAGGGTGTCAATGTTTGCTGGATCCATAGAGGGTGTCAATGTTTGCTGGATCCATAGAGGATGTCAATGTTTGCTGGATCCATAGAGGGTGTCAATGTTTGCTGGATCCATCCAGGGTGCCAATGTTTGCTGGATCCATCCAGGGTGCCAATGTTTGTTGGATCCATCCAGGGTGCCAATGTTTGCTGGATCCATCCAGGGTGACAATGTTTGCTGGATCCATCCAGGGTGAAAATGTTTGCTAGATCCATCTAGGGTGCCAATGTTTGCTGGATCCATCTAAGGTGTCAATGGTTGCTGGATCCATCTAGGGTGCCAATGTTTGCTGGATCGATATAGGGTGCCAATGTTTGCTGGATCGATCTAGGGTTCTGTTTGCTGGATCCAACTAGGGTGCTAATGTTTGCTGGATCCATCTAGGGTGGCAATGTTTACTGGATCGATCTAGGACCCCCGCACAACTAAACAGGTGCTCCTGCCTCCTGAAGATTCGAAGACATGACCGCCGGGCGGACAGGCTTGCATTCCAGCTTCTACGCAACCGCGGATTCCTGATTGACACATATTAACCTACTTCAGGAAAGAGGCTTGCTGCTCTCGGCCGAAGGTGCTAGAATATGTGCGATGGCACTAAGCACCGGATGCACGATGTTCTCCACCCCGAGGAAAGATGCTTGCTTCTCTCGGCCGAAGGTGCTAGAATATGTGCAAGGGCACTAAGCACCGGGTGCACGATGTTGTCCATCCCGAGGAAAGATGCTTGCTTCTCTCGGCCGAAGGTGCTAGAATATGTGCGAGGGCACTAAGCACCGGGTGCACAATGTTGTCCACCCCGAGGAAAGCGTGGCTTGGGCGCAGGGACAATGCGCATTTGTGGGGCAAGTGGACAAAACGACACGGATGCCACGAAACATGGTTCGAACGTACTGCAGGAGAAAGACGCCCAGAGTCATGACATGGGGTGGACACTCCCCCCCCCCCCCCCCCACCCCCGAGAGTGTCATGGAGGTAAAGAACCGTAACATTCCGGAAAGGGTCCATTTCTGACGATCAGTACTTCTGTCGTTCTTACTATGTGACTATCTATCCCTAGATCAGGAAATCAACATCCGGATTGGTAAGGCAGCAACAACAATGAACAGGTTAAGAAAAAGAGTCTGGGAGAACAGGAAGCTTACTGCCAAAACAAAAGTCCTTGTCTATCAAGCCTGTGTCCTTAGTACTCTTCTCTATGGCAGTGAAACCTGGACAACTTACTCACACCAAGAGAACAACTTAAACAGCTTTCATATGCGGTGTCTGCGAAGAATTCTTGGTATTAAGTGGCAAGACAAAATCACAAATACTGAAGTATTGGAAAGATCAGGTTGTGTGACAGTTTATTCCATGCTCAGTCTTCGTAGACTTAGATGGATAGGACATCTTAGGAGGATGGATGATGGTAGAATACCAAAGGATATCTTTTTTGGTGAATTACAGATGGGTAAGAGATCTCAGGGTCGGCCTCTACTACGATACAAAGATGTGTGTAAGCGGGACATGATTGATACAGGCATTGATAATGCACATTGGGAGCAAGTCGCCGCTGAACGTGTTGCATGGAGGGCAAATATCAGAAATGGAATAAAGTCAAAGGAGAAAATTATTGCAGAAAAGTCACACACCAAGCGTTTGAGAAGTAAGATGGTGCATGATGGTGGAAATGACCACGTGTTCACATGCACCCACTGTGAACGGACATTTACAGCGCAAATTGGCCTTATCAGTCACACTCGCTACCGCCATAGTTAAAAGTTATTATGCCTTTTTAAAGCACAAACTATCGTCTGTCAAGACGGCAAGGTGCCAATGGAACTATGTGACGGATTTTTTAATCGCTGTTGAAAAGGGACGTCAATAGAAATGCCAAACTTGTGTATTTAATAACATGCGTTATTTCCCTTCCATAGTGGCGTCTCGTTTTTTATGCGAACGGATTATTCTCATTATCTGACACGGGCTCCGAAGGTTGTGGGTTCGATTCCGGCCACGTCCTTCGGTTCACGAGTGCATTTTTACCCCCGTAGACTCACGTGGGTCGTCGCTGGAGCTGCGAAGTTCATGCTTTGTGCGACGCTTTCCGCTCTGCGGAAAGAGACTGAGCCATATGGGATAAAAACAGGTGTAATGAAGTCGACCCTGTCGACTTTTAAGTGACGTTACATTTTTTTTTTATATCGAACCTATTCTGCTGTGTGAATCTTGGGATTGTAGAGAACAAATAATGACTCGGCAGTATACGCATGGCGTGATGCAGCGAAATATGACAGGCAGTAACTACCTAGGAAAACATCTGAAGGATAAACAACATCCCATGAGTTGTTCATATTCCACCAATTCAAAAGAAGACTTCTTTGGGGTTGTAGTGCAGAGGAACAGATAGATTATCACGTTCTGGAGAGAATGGTGTAGCAAGGAATTACCAGAGGATCTGGTAGACACTCAAAACTCCGAGGAAAGGCCAGAAAGACATGTAAGCAGACTGTTAATGGCACATTAGTATTGGGACTCTTCGCAGGATGTTGATGATGAGGACGGAGCACGTATGGGAGTGTCCCAAATACTGTTATGTTGGTTCTTGACTCAACTCAACTGATCCAGAATAACTGATAGAACAACAAATTATCCACCAATGGGACAGACAAAGAAACTATTGCTATAACAAAGATCCAGCAATGACAGAGAAACTCTAGATACAACAAAGATCCAGCAATGACAGAGAAGCTCGAGATACAACAAAGATCCAGCAATGACAGAGAATCTCTAGATACAACAAAGATCCAGCAATGACAGAGAATCTCTAGATACAACAAAGATCCAGCAATGACAGAGAATCTATAGATACAACAAAGATCTAACATTGACAGAGAATCTATTGATACAACAAACATCCAGCAATGACAGAGAATGTATAGATACTACAAAGATACAGCTATGACGAGAATCTATAGATACAACAAAGATACAGCTATGACAGAGAATCTATAGATACAACAAAGATCCGGCAATGACAGAGAATCTATAGATACAACAAAGATCCGGCAATGACAGAGAATCTATAGATACAACAAAGATCCGGCAATGACAGAGAATCTATAGATACAACAAAGATCCGGCAATGACAGAGAACAAAGATACAGCTATGACAGAGAATCTATAGACACAACAAAGATCTAACATTGACAGAATCTATAGACACAACAAAGATCTAACATTGACAGAATCTATAGACACAACAAAAATCTAACATTGACAGAATCTATAGACACAACAAAGATCTAACATTGACAGAATCTATAGACACAATAAAGATCTAACATTGACAGAGAATCTATAGACACAACAAAGATCCAACATTGACAGAGAATCTATAGACACAACAAAGATCTAACATTGACAGAGAATCTATAGACACAACAAAGATCTAACATTGACAGAGAATCTATAGACACAACAAAGATCTAACATTGACAGAATCTATAGACACAACAAAGATCTAACATTGACAGAGAATCTATAGACACAACAAAGATCCAGCAATGACAGAGAATCTATAGATACAACAAAGATCTAACATTGACAGAGAATCTATTGATACAACAAAGATCCAGCAATGACAGAGAATCTATAGACACAACAAAGATCTAACATTGACAGAGAATCTATAGACACAACAAAGATCTAACATTGACAGAGAATCTATAGACACAACAAAGATCTAACATTGACAGAATCTATAGACACAACAAAGATCTAACATTGACAGAGAATCTATAGACACAACAAAGATCCAGCAATGACAGAGAATCTATAGATACAACAAAGATCTAACATTGACAGAGAATCTATTGATACAACAAAGATCCAGCAATGACAGAGAATCTATAGACACAACAAAGATCTAACATTGACAGAGAATCTATTGATACAACAAAGATCCAGCAATGACAGAGAATCTATAGACACAACAAAGATCCAGCAATGACAGAGAATCTATAGACACAACAAAGTTCTAACATTGACAGAGAATCTATAGACACAACAAAGATCCAGCAATGACAGAGAATCTATAGATACAACAAAGATCCAGCAATGACAGAGAATCTATTGATACAACAAAGATCCAGCAATGACCAGCCAGAAACAACTCACATGAACCTCTAATGCCATCCAGATTCGCCGCATACGTCAGTAGTCTTGTCTCAGGGGCGTAGTCAGCCAGCAAGTAGCCGCCACTTCCATCGGATCTAGCAGACGTCAAGATGGCGCTGAACGTCTCTGAGGAAATTAGATCAGGAAGCAAACACATTGTTACTTCAATAAACGTACGTGCTAAGATGTTACTGACTTTTAACTACCAACATCATTTACAGAGTGTAATGCCAGGTTCTGGCTGTGCCTTTGAACTTTCATACTGTGTAACAATTGCACAAAAATGCACACGCATACATGCACAAATACACGTACACGCACGAAGAAACGCATTCACAGACGCAAATACTTACACAATTACTAAAAGAAACATGCACAGATATGTCTTCTTCTTCTTCTTTCGTTCGCCTGAAATATGTTTATAACTGCAATGTTGTCTCTTGTATGAATCTAACAGTCTTTTTTAGTTCATTCAGCGGTCCATAGAACTACATATATGTAAATGCACAGATATGTAAAATACGTACATAAACACACACACACACACACACAAGCGCGCGAGCACACACGAATACACACTCACGCATACATATACATGCATAAATACGTGCATATATACATATATGCGTGCACGCACGCACGCACAGACATACAGCTAGCCACACAGACACAAAGACAGATCTACCTATCTGCATACCTACGACATACACATATACATTCGTACGTAAGCACTCACGCTCGTACGCATACAACACACACACAAACACACGCACGCACACACACACACACACACACACACACACACACACACACAGAGCCAATGAGGTACTTGTAATTCAAAGGTGTAAGTTTTTAAAAAAAACGACGAGTTTTATAACGCAATAAATTCTACACTGTTCGTAATCCCGTATACTCTCGTACGAAACACAGCTGCGCGAGATTCGGCAGCGGAACGCGTCGCGCTGGTTACTTACGGAGGTATGTGAGCCGGTCGTTCAAAAAGCAATGGCAAACTACTGAACATAAAACTTGCCAAGACATCAACAACAGCTGAAAAATGCTGGTGTTGACAGCGATGTCCTGTAAAGGATATGCGAAAAGAAAATAAACAGGCTTCCTCCGAAGTCGGAGAGTGTCTGCCTGTACGGCGAGGAACCACCAGTCTGCACACCAATAAGCCAGACATGGGACAACGGATACTCACTCAAACCTTACGATGTGGATTTCCCGCACTGTCTTACAAACATTGTGTTTTGTCTCAATGTCTGGGTATGTACAGCGCTGTCGTGTCTCCCTGTTGGGGTATGTACAGCGCTGTCGTGTCTCCCTGTTGGGGTATGTACAGCGCTGTCGTGTCTCCGTGTTGGGGTATGTACAGCGCTGTCGTGTCTCCCTGTTGGGGTATGTACAGCGCTGTCATGTCTCCCTGTTGGGGTATGTACAGCGCTGTCGTGTCTCCCTGTTGGGATATGTACAGCGCTGTCGTGTCTCCCTGTTGGGGTATGTACAGCGCTGTCGTGTCTCCCTGTTGGGGTATGTACAGCGCTGTCGTGTCTCCCTGTTGGGGTATGTACAGCGCTGTCGTGTCTCCGTGTTGGGGTATGTACAGCGCTGTCGTGTCTCCATGTTGGGGTATGTACAGCGCTGTTGTGTCTCCCTGTTGGGGTATGTACAGAGCTGTCGTGTCTCCGTGTTGGGGTATGTACAGCGCTGTTGTGTCTCCCTGTTGGGGTATGTACAGCGCTGTCGTGTCTCCGTGTTGGGGTATGTACAGCGCTGTTGTGTCTCCCTGTTGGGGTATGTACAGCGCTGTCGTGTCTCCGTGTTGGGGTATGTACAGCGCTGTTGTGTCTCCCTTGTCTGGGTATGTACAGCGCTGTCGTGTCTCCGTGTTGGGGTATGTACAGCGCTGTCGTGTCTCCCTGTTGGGGTATGTACAGCGCTGTCGTGTCTCCGTGTTGGGGTATGTACAGCGCTGTTGTGTCTCCCTGTTGGGGTATGTACAGCGCTGTCGTGTCTCCGTGTTGGGGTATGTACAGCGCTGTCGTGTCTCCCTGTTGGGGTATGTACAGCGCTGTCGTGTCTCCGTGTTGGGGTATGCACAGCGCTGTCGTGTCTCCATGTTGGGGTATGTACAGCGCTGTCGTGTCTCCGTGTTGGGGTATGCACAGCGCTGTCGTGTCTCCGTGTTGGGGTATGTACAGCGCTGTCGTGTCTCCATGTTGGGGTATGTACAGCGCTGTCGTGTCTCCCTGTTGGGGTATGTACAGCGCTGTCGTGTCTCCGTGTTGGGGTATGTACAGCGCTGTTGTGTCTCCCTGTTGGGGTATGTACAGCGCTGTCGTGTCTCCCTGTTGGGGTATGTACAAGCGATGTTGTGTCTCATTGATGGGGTATGTACAACGCTGTTGTGTCTCATTGATGGGGTATGTACAGCGCTGTTGTGTCTCATTGATGGGGTATGTACAGCGCTGTTGTGTCTCATTGATGGGTCATGTACAACGCTGTTGTGTCTCATTGATGGGGTATGTACAGCGATGTTGTGTCTCATTGATGGGGTATTTACAGCGATGTTTGTTATTACCATGTACTTTAACCCCTTTACTATCCCAGTGTTATTATTGTAACTCTTTTAAGTGAACTGTTTTATAGCTTCCAATAACAGCAGCATGAACATATAGACAGTTACAGCAAACATGACCCGGCACAGTAAGAGTTAAACATGGCCTCCGCTGATGCAGTAAACCCACAAAATTTATGTATGTCCTGGCAAAGATGATAGAACATTTCACCAAAGCTTTGTCAGATTATGTAATTATTTATTGTGATTGAGCAGGTCATATTTCCCGGCATATTAAAACCTATAGTCCCTGATCCCACCATCATCACAGCAATAACAAGATGGATGACAGTTCCATGTCTCCTGGTATATGGTGACAAAAACTACGTCGTGGAGCAAGCACAACAGAAAGTTTCTGATCGTCAGAAGCTGTCCACTTCGCCGAATGTTTCGACACTGTAACATCTTAACGCTTTCTAGGAGCGGGCCCATGCGCACCATTACTCCGGGTGTCTCACTCTTGTTGCGGATTTCGCACCCTGCCTTCCAGCTTCGAGATGTTTTAATCTTTAAGACGTTTTAATTGTATTCTAACCTCGTCCCCCTATCCTCCTCCTCCTCCTCACTCCTTCCTCCTCCGCCTTCCTCTCATTACACTTCTTCTTCTGTCTGTCTTCTTCTTCTTCTTCTTCTTCTTCTCTTCTTCTTCTTACTTCTTCTTCTTCTTCTTCTTCTCCTTCTTCCATTTCCCCTTCTTTCTTCTTCTTCTTCTTCTTCTTCTTCTTCTTCTTTCTTCTTCTTCTTTCTTCTTCTTCTTAGCTTTGCTTCTTCTGCTTCTTCTTCTTCACTTCTTCTTCTTCTTCTTCTTCTTCTTCTTCTTCTTCTTCTTCTTCTTCTTCTTCTTCCTTCTTCTTCTCCCCTCTTCTTCTTCATTCTTCTTCTTTATTCTTCTTTTCTTCTTCTTTTTTCTTCTTCTTCTTCTTTTTTCTTTCTCTTCTTTTCCCTTTCTTCTTTTCTAGTCCATTATGTGTGGCGTTCATGCTCACGTCTGTCCACAACCTTCTGTCTTGTGTACTGCCAATCTTCTTATAGTCCATGCCGTGTGGCGTTGGCGATCATGCCTGCCTACAGTCTTCTGTCTCATGTACAGCTGGTATTTCTGATACCGAAGTTCCTCCAAGCCATGATGTCAAACTGTCCAGCATATTCTCTCTTGGTCTCCCCCTGCCTCCCCTAACCCTCCAACTTTCCCGTTGTGACGACACATTCCAGCTTCCCCCTTCTCAAGAATGCCAAAGAATGTGGTTCGTCTGCTTCTCTTTGTGAGTTAACTTCTTTTAAGAAATCTTCATTACCATTTCTATCCATTCTTGGGGTTCTCGTCATCTATATCTATAAAAGAGACTGTATGTATGTCCGTTCTTTATGCGTTCGCGAACGTTCCATCCGATTCTACACGTTTTCTTTTCATTCCTGTGCAACTTTCTGTCATAGTTTTTTTAGTTTATTTTTTCGGCTACTTATTACTAAAATTTAATATTTCATTTTTCATTATAATTTTTATAAGCAAGGGGACTTAACTCTAGAAAAGTTATTTCAAGGGGCATACCTTTAATAACATTTCTATATATTTTATAGTCATATTGTTGCATCGTTTTCAAAGATTTATAAACTCTTTGTCTACAGTTATTTCAGGCATAATTTATAATAAATAAGAATAACTTAAGGGTTTTTTCAAGCTTTTCATAAAAATAATGCATAATGCAAACATTGTAACCATCTTTTTATGCTTAAAAAAGTTATCTACAGTCATGAGGTGATTAAAAACAGTTTCTTTAAAAAATAATGGTGATGTGTGGAAGGGACATTTTTAAGTTACTGTGTGAATTTAATGAGACGTCCCGCCAGGAGCTGGGCGAAGCCCGACGGGTCAGATAGATAGACAGACAGACAGAAGACAGTGGCGTCACTGGGGTTTGGGGTCCCATGTGCGGTAAACTCTTGGTTTTCACCCTCTAGATTTCACCATGGTCTTCTTCCAGTGTTCCGTCCATATTTAAACGCATATAGTAATGTTGGGAAAATAAGTCAAAAAGTTTAATAAGGACATAAGAAAGAAAAACAAATTGAACAATATAACTTCAATACTTCAGGTAAACATACATAAAGAACTTCGACAAACTCGGGACAAAGTTAAATTTTTGTTATTTTGCTATGTCTGCTTTGTCAAATTTGCAATTTTTTTTATTTTGGTGTCACCCTTTGATGGTGTCACCCGGTGGGCCCGCCCCCCCCGCACCCCTAGTGACCCCCCTTCTGAGACAGACAGACAGATAGTCGGGAACCGGAGCTATAGACTACTTATTGAATTAAATGAGATGCTCCCCCAGGGATGGGTAAACCCCGGGGCGGCTCAGACGACAGACAACAGATAGACGACAGAAGATGTGGGGAAAGGGGGAGTTATTGACTACGTATAAATTAAATGAGAGTCCCCCAGGACTGGGTGAAGAGGGCGGGTCAGACAGACAGACAGATAGACAGACAGCAGACAGACAACAGATAGTCGAACCGGAGCTTATATGACTACGTATATGAAAAAATTTAGATTGCCCCCCAACCGGGAAACGGTGAAGCCGGGCCGGGTCAGACAACAGACAGATAGACAGACAGACAGACAGATAGTCGGGAACAAGCTTATATGATTTTTTTAATATGAATAAAGGAGATGCCCCCCCGGGGGGACTGGGTGAAGCCGGGCCGGTAGAAAACAAAAAGAACAAAAAACAAGCAGACAGACAGACAGACAGACAACAGACATACGACAGACAGACGACTGAAGATAGATAGACCCCCTTCAGGGACGGGGGAAAGCCGGGCCGGGCCCAGCTAGTTTTTCTATAAAAAAAAATCCCCCTCAACTTCCACAAAATTTTCTCACTTGTCTGCTAACTGTCCCGATTTATTTGCCATGAGTCAGATTACTTAAGACCTGGTTAACAGCAACATAGATTGGTGAAACAGTAATAGTGATAAATAAGTACGGAGAGTGATAAGGGAAAAGACACCGGTACGGGCTAAAGATAGTGGCCAATAGAATTTGCGAGGAGGAGGCCACGTGATTAGGAGGGTCGAGCAGGGCGAACGGACAAAGGGAGTCAGTCGGGGTTGGGAAGCCATGACAGACAGATCACGAAAGCAGAGAAGTGTGTCGGCTGAGAACTGAATATTCCTTGTGGCGATGAAACGCCGAGAATCGTCGACGGCCAGTAAATGAGTGTACGCTAGATATTTCAAGCGTGGACCGATTGATGAGAATAGTGTTGCCGGCGACCAGGGCGGGGTGACATGTTACAGCACGGAGTCGAGTCGTGTGCCGTGGCAGAGGTTGCCGGCCTGTGAATGTAGGCGCCATGCGACCATGTGTAACAGGACTGTAGTAGGGTAGAAGAGTGTGTGTGTAGATCATTGTAGTTGATTTAGATAGCCTGGATAGCAGGACGTACTACAATCAGTGTGTAAACAAATGTCGTGAGTGTACATGTAACTTTGAATATCCCAGTGTTGTGTCGCATAGAAACAATACATGATGCCATTCTATCACTCGGTGGTGACGAGGTTGTGTTCACGGGTATCAGTGTGTAATCATAAAGAGTGTCAACGTAGCCGCATCTCAATACCCCTAGTTACGTCAGAAAGGGCTCGTTGGCAACGTGGGGGCATTCGTCCTTCGAAAGAACTCGGCAAAATTGAGGCAATGGTTATTATGGTAGTGAACAAGTATGTATGTATTGTCAGCTACAGATTTTTCAATTAACCAAAACAGTTAAGGCTATGTACACCAACAAGATAATAGCACAAGCGCATGGATTATAGATAACAGAAAACCATGGCTAGGTGTGGAACATAGGACGCTTGAGCTTATGTACAAGAAAGTAACCCGCAGTAAGCGAGGTTCAACAGCTCAGGAAAGTAATCGGTTGTATTAAACATTGAAGAGCATAAGTAAGAATATGGGGCAACTTGATTCAGGTGATGGTTTCAAAGTGAGGTATCATCAGTGAAGTTAGCATTCATGGTGCAAAGTACAATGGAGCAGTCAGCGCCAATTCTGCTAAAGCTAAGAAGATGAGTAGCAGCAATACAAACAACAGAACATACGTCGATACTCAACGTTATAATTTCTGTTTAAACTTGGCGTTGTGCATGAGCGACAACATTTTAATATTAGGAAATCCCGGAAAATAGAAATACAGAAACATTATGGCATCTTGCCACAAGAATTACAGTGTGAAGCCGTATTCAGGGGGCTGCATGCATTAGAATGCTGGCATAGACTAATTATGTCAAAACTAGTATCTGTTCCAGAAATGTGTTCCATGACAGTTAGTAGTACACTATGAGGTATCTACACCATTGATGTGGAGCTGCACCTGACGACCAAGTTTATCCTTGTCGACCTGTGAGTGAAAGGGGGACGGCCACGCTGATTTGGATCAAGCCCGGAAGCAAGCGGAAGTGAACCGAGCATCAGGATCAAGCCACTGGAAACATCGCTGGATATATACAGGGCAAGTTAATTCCAATTAATTTTCTATGTGTACTGCTCAATTACAGAGAGCTATTAGACACCTTTGTATGGTATTGTGCAATCAGCCTGATGAATTAGATTGTGCTTCCACAGGGATGATGGTGGTTATTTAATCTTTTTCTTTTACAGGTTACCAAAAAAAGATCAGCGACAACACTTACTGCGTGTACTGATAGTGATATATATATAATCGGACTAATAGATAACAGATAATCATGTCTACCTTGGCAGACTTCATAGCTCTAGGTGAGAAGTGTGGTTTCACAGGAAAAGAGCTTATGACGTGGGCGGAGAATAAAGTGACTGAACATCAGAAGCAAGAACGGGAAGATAGAGCAGCAGTCAGAGAATTTGAAAGGCAGAAATTAGCAGCACAAGCAGAACTCGAAAAAAAGAAATTAGCAGCACAAGAAGCGGCAGCTAAAGACGCCAAAGAACTTGAGCTACAGAAATTAGCAGCACAAGAGGCAGCACTAGCTTTCGAAAAAGAGAAACTGGCAGTACAATTAACATTGAAAGACAAAGATGTGGAGGGGAATTAAAGTAAAGATGCTAGAACTGGAGAAAGAAACTGAAGTTGAAAAAACTAAGTTGGCAGCCAAAGCATTGGACCCCATTCGAAGATATCAAGGTATCATCAGGAACTTTGCACAAGGGGATTCCATCTCTGCATGGGTTACCAACTTCGAAGTGTTGATGAACCACTACAAGGTGCCAGTTGAAGAGGGGCGATCCTCTTTCATAAGCATTTGGCCTTGGAGCCATTGAAGGTGGTAGAGGGCATCCCGGAGCATCGGCGAACTGATTACAACTATGTCAAGGAAAGAGTCTTGGCACATTTTAGTTTAGATGAGGCGGGTCTGAGAACCGCATTTAGAGTCTGACTCCAAAGTCGAACCAAACCTTCATGGATTTCATGGCCGAAACTCAATCTCTATATGACAAATGGCTGAAGGCAGCTAGAGTAGGCAACGACCCCGAAAAGCACAGAGACCTGATGCTGAGAGATAAAATTATTTCAGCTGTGCCAGACTCCATGGCAACGTTCCTGCTTGAAAATAAATGCGCCACAAAAACTGAAATGGAGTCCAAGGGTGAGGCGTATTATAATGCCCATAGGGAGATTTTTGCAGAGGGGGCACAGCCAGAACTTATAGTAGGAGCAGCTGCCAGGTTCTCTGATCGAAGGCAATCATACGGACCCAGAAGTAAATATCAACCAATGAATAGAATACACAAATCCCACCGAGACAAGCGGACGTAGTTCGAACTGGCCCAGTAAGAGAATGTAAATATTGTGATCGCCAACATGGGTCGTTGGAAATGTGCGACCGAAATCCTGAGTATAAGTCATACCTCAAGAATATGTCGGTCAGAAGAAGCAATAGGTATGCAGACTATAGAGACAGTCTGAAATGCTGGTTATGTAGAAGCTATGGCCACTTGGCAAGGACGTGTAGTCTGAGAAAACTGAATGAAGACACCAACATGGCATACGCCATGTCCAGCAGCGACGAGGATGAACAAGACACAAATGCAACACACATGTATGACTGTCAGGGCGACATGACTGACAACAAAGTGTATATGCAGGAAGCCAACTCTGCATACATAACAAACGGAAATCTGGACGTTCGACGAGCATTAGTAAAGGGTTTTTGCAGTGAAAATGGTTAGAGACACAGGGACAACAATTGTGGGGGTAGACAGGAAGATGGTAAGAGACGAAGACTATACAGACGACAGAGTGACGTGCAGAACATTTGGCGGGGCGTTAGAGCAGTATAGAGTAGCTTGGACAGACTTTGACTGTCCTTACTACAAAGGGCGGAAAAAAGCGGCAGTGTTACCACATCCCACAACGGAGCTAATATTGGGCAATATCCCAGAGGTCAAAGAGTGCACACCCCAGGACATAAACAAAGGGGAAAAAAGAGAACTTAGAAATAGCAGATTGCGATGCGGCATGGACATTCCCGACAGAAGACATTAAAATTAAAGTAGATGATGACCCATCAGACATAGGAACAGACATTTACCATACAGGCGAAGAATACAGAAGAATTCAAGGACAAACAAGGGACCCCAGTACAGGGACCGTACAGGGAATGTGTCCCGACGGTAACGACACAATCATGGACGATAGGCATGGACCAGTTGATATTCGCGAAGAGCTAAGACAGTTGACACAGCAAGAACTGACATGGGATACATTAAATTTTAGGCCAGACCTAACAGAGTACGAAAAGGAGAAAATATTTTGGTGTGGAAAACTTTAGAGTGGATTGTCCACAGTTCAACGACAGCACAGCAATGGTGAAACAATTTTTTATGCCATACTTGACTCACACATGTGCTAACAGGTTAGAAAAACAAATGGGACAACAAGCATGTTCAGCACAAGAGAGTAGGTCAGTATCTGGGTATAGGTTACAGGACGAAGAGGGCGTATGCAACAAGAAAAACAGTCAAGAAGAAAGGTCAAAAGAGAAGGTGAAGATAAAAAAACAGATGTTACAGACTACACAGAATCGGGTTGGGAGAATGAAATTCCCCCAAAGAGGCCACACGTACGGTACATTGACACAGACGCTCTGTTAGCACAATGGCAACAAGAGGAAATTCCAAAAGATCAAATAAATAAAACGAACACAGGACATCAAAATAAGGAATTGGAATAGGTATTGGAAAAGTATAGGGTTAACAGATGAGGAAAGGAAAGAAAAGACAAAAGAAATAGATAAGTTCAAATCAATAACAACATATATTACAAAAGAAGATGCAAATCATTGTACAATACTACATGTTAAGGAGACATCACATGTTCCTACGTGAAACTCGTATCGTAGGATAGGTATATTGTATATACATGTCATATTCATGTTTATGTCTATACATGTTTGTATATACTTGTAGTGTATAAAAGCTATGTGTATGTGATTGGTACAGGTAGAAATGTTGTAGTAGAATGAATGCATTGATAGGTATAAGGTTGATTGAAGTAACATGATGAGGGGGTAAAGTCATCAGAAAAAAAAAAAAAACAAACATACAGAGGTGTAATAGTGTGGTTAAAATATAACATGAAGTCTGTGAATGCTAGCAATAACATGGCCTAAGAAACGTTACACCGACTATATGATAAAATGATCTGGTCAGATTTGGGACAAAATCCCGATAGTACAATAGGGCATACGGTAAGACTATCATCTAGGAAACCATGCGTTCATACAAGGGGATTGGTCCAGTGGTTGGCACGTTGTGGTACTGACCATGATAACATGTCAATGTAGGAAAAGTGATAGGATTGCTGTAATATAATATGCCATTGTGAATGTAAAAATGTATGTATGGATATATATACACACAAAGGGTGTTGTTTAAATTTTAGATAGTTAAGGGGTGTAAATGACTGAGCAGAAGAGATAATGTCGAAGGTACCCCAAAGATGCTACCTCACTAGCTGACTGAAGAGGCTGAGACCGACAGACGCAAGGAAGATTGAGAATCTGATGGGGAGAAGATACAGTTAGCGAAGACAGATACCAGCCAGAACCAACCAAGAGAGTAATAGTTAATAACATTCACAATCATTCAATAAACAAAACTCATAATATACGTAGATAGAGATAAATATAATTTTAATGGCTTTAAGTACATCCATAAACATCAGTACGTTCTTATGATCATGATCATCATGCCATGTATATTTGTAATCAGTATGCAGTAATTTTAACAATAATTGTAACAGTGTTTATTGTACTATTACCTGATTGTAACACATAACGTATAAAATGAGATGTCGGTGCTAGAGATGCTAGAAACTGATGAATGCTCATAACTGGAAAAAAAAAGAAGGATCAACATCTACCAGAGCAGGAAGGTTGACAGTGGGTCTAAAACCACGATATATCACAGATGACACCCATAACAAAAAAAGAAAAGAAGAAGAAGGTAACTGAGACATTACTACCAGTGATACATATTGATGTCACAAAGATGATAATGATGGGCGAGTGAAAGTTTGAATAGTGCTTGAAATATTACATGTGAGTCCAACTTTATATACTATTCAGATTTTATGACAATATTGTAAGTTGGAAAAACAGACATGTACAATTGGTAGGAGAAACTTATGTGATTGTGGAACAGATACATAACATGAGAACATGAGGAGTGACAGCGAAGTGAGAAAAAGGGGACGAGAAGACTGAGAGTAGGAATTTGTGCGAATGAGAATAATTTGAACACAACTGGGATACTTGCACACGGGATACAGGAAGCGTACAGGCATAGACGGAACATTTGAGGTTCGAGTATGCGTGTGTAAGACAGAGTACAGAATAAAAAAAATTTAAAAACTAAAAAAAAAAAAAAAAAAAAAAAAAAAAGAGAGAGAAAATTTTGATGAATGGGTGAAAGAGAGAGAATGAAAGAGAGAGAGAACAGAGTACAAGTCAGGTGAAAGAAAGAATACAAGGATAGTGGAGTAGGATTATTAGCAGTACCATGATAATAGTACCAAGTGGTAGACTTTGTACATATAATATGTTAACATGTAGTACTTGGCATGGATAGATGTATATCAAGGTATATAAGGGTCATGGTATTAGGAACACGACAAGGAAAAAGTTAGTAGCAAGAACACCAGGGATAAACAGAAGGCAAATAAAGGGAAGAGATAGCCACAGAGCACAAGTAACTAAGGGCAGCCAACCACGCACACACGTTGACAAGACATATACAAGAGTCATAGGTACTCGCACCAAAGAGATCCACAGTCGTAGCATAGACTACTCAGGAGCAAAATAGAGCTTAAACAAAATATGGGTGAAATTGATGTCTGCAATACACACGTTCCTGCACCCAGGGCTTAAGGGCTTGGGGAGGGTGTCA
>JACEFZ010004897.1:10000-17500 GCA_014155875.1 Cepaea nemoralis | reverse complement strand
CCATACCGATAAGCGTGAGTGGTCATGTTTCGCCATTTCACTCGATCACCAGAGTCGTGGATCAGCTCTGTGTACTTGCCTCGACCATACCACGTGGCCAAGCCATCCAAGTATTTACTTGTCTGTCTTCCCTTGGTCTCTTCCCCTCGATCTTGACAGTTGTCACCAAGTTCTTTAATTTATTTCTTCTCATAACAAACAATTGTGACAGTCTACGTCTAATTTCTGTAATCAGTTTACGGTTTTAATTTGTTTCTTGTAGGACTTAGTCATTGTTTTTTCTGTCTGTCCATGGTATTCTTGTCATTTTCCTCAGAAACCACATTTCCATAGCCATCAGATGTTTTTCAGCTTGTCTGCTCATTGTCCACGCCTCATATCCATACAAAAGTACAGGTTCTGTAGTGATGGCGAAATGGCTCAAGATTCACATGTTTATGTCGTCACAAGACAGGCTTGGTGTCACAGGACAGAGGCTTGATGTCACAAGACAGAGGCTTGTCGTCACAATATTTACATGTAGTTGTTTCCCTGTGCAGTGACATGGGTGGAACATTGTGCAATATGTGACCCTTAGCCTAGTTAACACTCACGCTCAACTCCTCGATGGGTACGCTAGATGAGAGCAAAGACTGGAACAGGCGGTGAGCGACGAAACCATAATTTATCATATAGCCAGAGGAGAACAGTTCATGTATTAGATAGTCAGGGGAGAAAGAAATTCAAGAATCACAAGAAGAGGACAAAATAAGATACGGTAAAGTGAACAAGTCTGTGGGTGACAATAATGACGTAGAAATCTGTGGTAACGAGCTACAGAAATAAATAACAGAAAAACAGACAATGGATAGACAATGTTAATTGAGGAGAAAGAAAGCGTGAAATATGGGTTGACAGGGAAGACGAATTGTGAAAAATGTAGGCGAATTTACAAAAAGAAAAAAGAAAAAAGAAATCTCCGTAACATACATTAATTTTACAGTGACAACAGAAACAATCAAGAACGAAATATAAAACCAAAGACAAACATACTGATAGAAAACATAAGACAGAAAAAAATGATATAAACCAGTGTTTCTCAACCTTTTTTGGTCCACTAACCCCTTCACCATATGTTCAGAATGGCATTCCCCCCTTTCGTATCTCCTCCCTGTAAATCCCCCCCCCCCCCCGGCCCCTACACAGTATACGTAAAAATGGAAGCTAAATTTAATAACACATACTAAAACAAGTCTAGATGTCTACATAAAACGTGATTTTCGGGTCAACTTACGCTACAAAACAAATTTCACAAGGGTGAGAAGTACAGTACCGTAAAGTATGGAGGGAAAAACAATATCAATTCCCCACCGGTTGAGAACTACTGATATAGACAGAAAGTAGTACAAGTTCAAGAATTAAATACTGGTGACGAAATAAGAATCAAGAAACGTGAAAGAAATAAAATAAAGGGAGAAAGAAGCATATACAGAAAGAAAGACAATGCAATATGCCAAACTGGATTTTACAAAATGAATATACTAAGGACAGTGAAATTGGGAATACAGACACGTATTTACGCGCCGTTAGATAAGGAATAACCCATTTACTCCAAACTCCATTTTGAGAAAATCAATAACATGAAAAAATGATAATAACCCACATTGATATTAAAAGAGAATGCTAGAAATGAGATATTCCTTCATCATGGTCAGCATGACAGAATGGGTAAGAGCCCTCGCTCTTAAACTTCCGGTGTGCTGATGTCGAGGTAGCGGGTTCAACCCCTACACTGGTCAGTAGGATTAAAATGTTGACTTCGTGTCCTTAACTTAGTGTTGTAAATTACAAGCACCTCAGAAGTCGGAGTGGGTTCGCCTGATGGCGAGGGACACTGGTAATAGGGAAAGCTGATCCACACACAAAAACCAGTCCAGTGCTGCTAGAAGTTGTCGCAGGTGTGTGGACTACGCTTGAGTTCAAGGCGAGCGAACGAAACAGAATCAAATCTAGAAAGATAAGACAATGACAAATCTAGAAAGATAAGACAATGACAAATCTAGAAAGATAAGACAATGACAAATCTAGAAAGATAAGACAATGACAAATCTAGAAAGATAAGACAATGACAAAACTAGAAAGATAAGACAATGACAAATCTAGAAAGATAAGACAATGACCAAACTAGAAAGATAAGACAATGACAAATCTAGAAAGATAAGACAATGACAAATCTAGAAAGATAAGACAATGACAAATCTAGAAAGATAAGACAATGACAAAACTAGAAAGATAAGACAATGACAAATCTAGAAAGATAAGACAATGACAAATCTAGAAAGATAAGACAATGACAAATCTAGAAAGATAAGACAATGACAAAACTAGAAAGATAAGACAATGACAAAACTAGAAAGATAAGACAATGACAAAATTAGAATAGGGCAAGCAACGGCTGCATTTCAGAAAATGAAGAATATCATATGCAATAAGTCGCTATCATTGAATGTAAGAAAGAGAGTGCTGAAGAGCTATATATAACCTGTATTGCTGTATGGCAGTGAATCTTGGAATATAAATGAACAAATTAGGAAGAGATTGGAAGCAACAGAGATGTGGTTCCTGAGACGAATGTTGCGAATTCCCTGAACTGCCAAAGTAACTAACAGGGAATGCCTGAAAGAGGCTAATGAAACTAGAACATTATATACAACAATAAGAAAGAGACAAACAGCTTTCTTTGGTCATGTGATGAGAGGAGAGGCATTGAAGAATATCGTGACAACTGGAAAGATCGAAGGGAAGACAGGCAGAAGCAGACCAAGAGAAATAATGCTGGATGGATTGCGACGGTGGCATGGAGGAATATCAACGACAGAGTTGATCCAGAAAACCAAAGACCGAGATCTGTGGGAAATCATGAACGCCTACGGGAGTCGGCACGGCACTTGATGATGATGATGAAGACAATGACAAAACTAGAAAGATAAGAAAATGAAAAAGCTAGAAAGATAAGAACATGACAAAAAATGCGTACCTTTTTATCCGCCTTGACACCTTTTGGTATTGTCTTCTCAAACAGCACACTGCCGTGTATGTCTTGGAGAATGAAGGAGCGTGGTCGCTCGAGCCTGGAGTACCTTAGAGCAAACTGGATCCTGCCTTTGGCTACCTGGATGTAAGCCACTGCCACAGCTCGAGTCTTGACGGGCCCCGCCAGAACTTGGCGCCCAACAAGAAGTGCCCGGAACTCTAGCAGAAATGTATGAAAACAAGACCAAGCTATAGACACAATTAAAACAGCACATGGAGACACAAGGTGATAAGAGACTAACAAGGCTGGCAATGTTACAGGCAACAGGGTCCACTTCATTGTCCCGGGGTTTATTCCATTTAGTTTGGTATTATCAGTAGAACGGCAAGCCGTCTGCCGGGAGCATCTCACTAAGTAAGAACTCCGTAGCTCAGGCGAAGACCCTTCAGACATCTTCGGAAACACTGTACTCGTAGTCTGAACAGCGCAGTCTGAAAATGTACCACTGCCTTCAGAACACGGGGTAGACGGTGTGACCTCGCCATGGAAATCCCCCACACCAAGAAACATGTCCAGACAGTTCCAGACAGCTTCAGACAGTTCTAGACAGCTTCAGACAGCTTCAGACAGATCGAGACAGCTTTGAATTATTCCAGACAGTTTCAGACAGTTCCAGACAGCTTCAGGCAGTTCCAGACAGCTTCAGACAGTTGCTGACAGCTTCAGACAGTTCCTGACAGCTTCCGACAGTTCAAGACAGCTTCAGACAGTTTCTTACAGCTTCAGATTGTTCCAGATAGCTTCAGACACATTATGGGAAGAAATAATATGGAGAACTTGGTGACTACTGGCAAGATTGAGGGGAAAAGAACAAGAGGAAGGCAAAGAAGTAAATACCCGGATGGCTTGGGCACGTGGTATGGTTGAGACAAGAACACAGAGCTGATCCACGTCTCTGGTGATCGCGTGAGATGGTGAAACCACATACGCTTATCGGCATGCCACATAATGATGATGATATTGATTATAATGTCATGTTTTCTGTTGAGTTATTCATTGTCTTATATTGGCTATAAAGTTATGTTTTCTGTTGAATTATTCTTTTTCTTATATTGGTTATAAAGTCCTGTTTTCTGTTGAATTATTATTTTCCTTATATTGGTTGTAAAGTCATGTTTTCTGTTGAATTAATCTTTGTCGAGGACTTCTAGTAATAAAATTTCCCCTGGTCTCTGGGTAGTGAGATCGGACGCCCGTGTGTACTGTTGCGCACGTAACAAATCCTTTGGCAGTTGGAAATCGAAAAAAGAGTAGCCGAACGGCGCTGCCCGGGCAAAATTTGAGTTAAAAATCTACCCATGGTATTTCAGGATCTGAGCCGGTGCTACGGAGATCGCGCACTGAGCTGAGTTTCTCCAGACTCAGGTTTGAGTTAGGAGGAGAACGGAGCACTTATGGGTTACACCCGTGCCGTGTGCCATGATGTTGTTCGATCGACTAAACTAAACTTGTCTTGTTTAGGTTATAAAGTCGAATCAACGAGTCCAGTTTTGACCCTCTGATAACAAAACGCGTTCGTTTGTTTGTTCAGATACTCCAACATATGTGGTTAATATGTGTCACATCGAGAACTATAAACAGCTGCAACAACACATCCGACTATCCAGATTATGCTAGGTCCCTTGCAGTTGTCAGTCTGGCAACCACTGACCCTGATAACATCCTGTCATCGTAGAAAGACTGTCCTTGATGTAAGCTTTCACAAACCGCACATTGTTTCATGCATTCTGTCAGACGTCACAATAACAACACTCAGCCACAGAGGCGCCGGTCCTGGGGGTCGTCTGTGAGGTCAGGTCACATCCCATCACAGAGTGGCTGGGAAGTGATTATTTTCTTGCAGTTCTGATCGCTGCCTCCCCTTGTAGATTTGTTATGAAGTGTTAGTCGTTTTCACCTAGCAACAAACCATGTAGCGAGTAATAATAAGGATTGCACATTTAGATTTCTCTTCGCGACTGATGCCTAGTAACTGATGCCGAGTAACTGATGCTGAGTAACGGATGCCGAGTAACTCATACCGGGTAACTGATACCCAGTAACTGATGTTGAGTAACTGATGCTGAGTAACTGATGACGAGTAAAGTAACTGATGCCGAGTAACTGATGCCGAGATGCCGAGTAACTGATGCCGAGATGCCGAGTAACTGATACCGAGTAACTGAGACTAGCACCATATACCCATTAAGCTTTATGACGCGGTAAAAGGGAGTTTTACTTTGTTTGCTGGCAATATATTTTACTTGTTTTACTGGCAATATATTTGTATTTGTTTACTGAGAATATTTTTTACTGTGTTTACAGGCAGTATATTTTGCTTTGTTTACTGGTAACTATTTTACATTATTTACTGGCAATATATTTTACTTGTTTTACTGGCAATATATTTCGCTTTGTTTACTGGCAATATATTTTTCTTAGTTTACTGGCAAATATTTTACCAACCAACCAAACAACCAACCAACCAACCAACCAACCAACCAACCAACCAACCAACCAAATAATCAACCAACCACCCAACCAACAAACCACCCAAATAATCAACTAACCAACCAACCAACCAACCAACCAACCACCCAAATAATCAACCAACCAATCAACCAACCACCCAAATAATCAACCAAACAGCCAACCAATCAACCAACCAACCAACCAACCAACCACCCAAATAATCAACCAACCAACCAACCAACAATAATCAACTAAACAACCAATCAACCCATCAGCCAACTAATCAACCAAGCAAACAACCAACCAACCAACCATCCAACTAATCAACCAAGCAAACAACCAATCAACCAACCAACCATCCAACTAACCAACCAAGCAAACAACCAACCAACCATCCAACTAACCAACCAAGCAAACAACCAACCAATCAACCAACCAACCAACCATCCAACTAACCAACAAAGCAAACAACCAACCAACCAACCAACCAATTAACCAACCAACAATCCAACTAACCAACCAAACAACCAACCAACCAACTATTCAAGTAACCAACCAAGCAAACAACCAACCAATCAACCAACCAACCAAGCAAACAGCCAACCAACCATCCAACTAACCAACCAAGCAAACAACCAACCAATCAACCAACCATCCAACTAACCAACCAAGCAAACAACCAACCAACCATCCAACTAACCAACCATGCAAACAACCAACCAATAAACCAACCAACTAACTATCCAACTAACCAACCAAGCAAACAACCAACCAACCAACAAATCAACCAACCAACCAACCATCCAACTAACCAACCAAGCAAACAACAAACCAACCAACCAACCAACCAACCAATAAAATAACAAATTAACCAGCCAACCAACAACCAACCAACCAAGCAAGCCTGTAGAATGTTAGCAAATCTTACCTTGAGCTTCATATAATGGCCTTTCATCAAAGGCGTAGACATCGTTGGACAGACTTCCCCCCTTATTCAGCGAGAAGGTGGACTCAAAATCGTCTGTGTGACCGGACGCAACCAAGAGGCGACGTGGCAGGCCATGGTGACGAGCATGTTGCAAAGGTGGTGGGTAATTACAGGACGGGGTGTTGATTAAACATGAGATGCAAATATGCAAGTCACACGACGGGAACGTGCAGTAGGCGTGTTTGGTCGTCACAAGAGGGCAACACATCCGACGATGTTGTTGTGGGCGGGCAGCGTGTCAGGAATCACGGGCAGAATCAGCAACGTACGGCAGCGCAGAAAAAAATAAACAACAGAATATGTACACATTTAACTGAACATGGTAGAGTTATCAGCATAATCGTCATCACCATCATCTTCACCACCACCACCACCACCACCACCACCACCACCACCACCACCACCACCACACCATCACCACCACCACCACCACCACCATCACCACCACCACCACCACCACCATCACTACCACCACCACCACCACCACCATCGTCAAGTACTGCAAGCATGCCTGTTATATAACTGTTGTCTTTGGTCCCCACTTTCCTCTTCAGCAACCAGACAAGCAACAGCAGACAAGCAAACAACACCTGACAAACAACCTGTATCAACCATGTGATATCTGATCGGTCCGTGACCTACCAAAGCCGGGTCAAGACTTGCAACATTAACGTGATGACCTACCAGAGCCGGGACAAGACTTGCAACATTAACGTGATGACCTACCAGAGCCGGGTCAAGACTTGCAACATTAACGTGATGACCTACCAGAGCCGGGACAAGACTTGCAACATTAACGTGATGACCTATCAGAGCTTGGACACGACTTGCAACATTGAGGTGATGACCTACCAGAGCTTGGACACGACTTGCAACATTGAGGTGATGACCTACCAGAGCCGGGACAAGACTTGCAACATTGAGGTGATGACCTACCAGAGCCGGGACAAGACTTGCAATATTGAGGTGATGACCTACCAGAACCGGG
>JACEFZ010004897.1:0-5000 GCA_014155875.1 Cepaea nemoralis | reverse complement strand
TCTCGTGCTAGGAACAGCTCTGACTACCTAGTTTCCGAATGCCCCTCTTGTTCGGAACAGCTCTGACTGGGTAGTTCTCCGAATGTCTGTTGTGCCTGGAAAAGCTCTGATGGGCGCAACGACAAGCACATGTCCGAAAACTCGCTGAGTGGATGCAGGCTGCAAACCTGTCTGGTTTGTGCGGGAATGACCCGGGGAAACGAAGTGACCAATATATTGAAGTGAGGATTTAAAGCAGCCATGAGCAGGACGTGACGATCTCCCTCGGTGAGCCCAGATCCAGGGCGTTATGTGTCGGCCCTGCAACTATGGAAGCAACCTTGGATGGCGGAAAATGCTATGGACTGTCCCTGCCTTCCTTTGAGGGATGACCGTTGTCCTCGACCGTTCAACCTTGGCCAGCATGGTTGAAGATGGCACCACAAAAGTGAGAGTCTCCCAGGAATGCTACCTGGTCAAAAAAGCACGCTAAAGTCGATGTGTTGGCCTACGGGTTTCGGCCCAAGGGCGCATAACAGACACACCGCAATCACATCTGAAAAAACACTCTGGATGAACGAAAAGAAGAAGAAGAAGAATCAGAAAATGCTGGATGCTGACATCAATATACGAGCACGCCGCTGTGGCGCAGTCGTTAGCACGTTGGCCTGCCCGGCCGACGGTACGTGTTCGAATCTTACCCCAGGCTGATTTAAACTAAACATTGACTGACTTAAATATTTTATCTTGATCATCATCATGTGAAGTGTCGATAAGCCTGGGCGGTCATATTTCGCCATCTTGTGGATCACCACAGTCATGGATCAGTTCCGTGTTCTTGTCTCGACCAAACCATGTGGCCAAGATATACAGGTAATTACGTCTTTACTTTCTCATTGTTCTATTTCCTTCAATATTGCCAGTTGTCATTAAGTTCTCTAGTTTATTTCTTCTCATAACGAGCCCAACAAATCTTGACTATCTACATCGAATTCCGCTAATCAGGTTACGGTTTTCATTTGCTTCTTTTCGGACCTGCTCAATGGTTTTTCTGGATTTTTAAAAAGTTGCATGTCCTTCACAGGACGTAGCAGTCAACCCCAGCATTTTCACTGTTCGTGATTCCTGGGCAAATTTAACGTTCAGTAGTTTGCCATTGCTTTCTGAACGACCGGCACCTATACCTTTCTCGAAAAAATACGGGCTCACAAACCGCGTTCGCAAGCCCTTAGCCACGGAGTCCGGCTCCTTTTTCTGGATACCGGCACGATATTTACCACATTACATAAAACAGCAAGTTAAATGGTTCGGCCATATGACTAGGCTACCAACTAACAGTATACCACAACAGGCAATGATGTACAGACCAAACTGAACCAGAAGAAGAGGCCGATCATGTAAACGTTGGACAGGGGGAATAACAGAGTCCATCGGAATCTCGAAACATGAAGCCCAAAACGGGCACTTTCCCGCTGTGTATGCTTCACCTCGACACCGCAAGGTATTGATAGGAACAAGATGAGATGAGACCCAGTGACCAGGTGTCTATTAAAATGTGGAGCTGGCACCATATTGCCAGGACTCTCGGTAGTGCAATGTCTAGAGCCTTGCCTGCGGGGCAGTGGTCATGGGTTTGAGTCTCCATCAAGACGGTTTTATTTTAAACAGTGACCTGTTTTCCTGGTCATTAGTTTCTTGCATGTCCTTTATAGGACGTTGCATTTAACCCCAGAATTTTCTGGCTGTTTGTGAATTATTAGACAAGTTTACGTTCATTAGTTTACCCTTGCTCCCTGAACTATCGACGCTCATAACAATGTATGAAAACCAACGCAAGGCGGTCCGCTTTCACATCATCTGCAACTTGTTACGAACGCGGTATGCGGGACTGCGAATCGTGTTGGTAACCCCGTCGCCACATGTCCGGCTTCAGGTTGTCCAGTCTACAATGGACACCAGGTAATGTCCTGGCATGTAAAGGCGCCTGGCACGATACTGCCCATCGAGTGACCATTGGTCTACAGCTGATGGTGCTAGCACGAGCATGACGTCAGCCGGCAGACGTGACAAAGCGGCCATAACTTGTCCACTTTCACCAGAAAGCCACTGGTTGACGTCTGTGGCTTGTGGGTGATGAACATAATCTCGCATTCCAGACTTCCGAATTCGCAGTCAGCCCACGCCAACTGTGAGCAGGTCGTTTCAGTGGGTTTTCACAATCGTATGAGCGTCGGCCGTTCTGACAGCAATGGCACACTACTGAATGTAAAATTGCCCAGAAATCACAAAGTGGACGTTAGCACGGTCGAATCGCTACAGCGCTCGCGATTAAACTTCCGGTGTGCTGATGTCATGGTAGCTGGTAGAACTCCTACATAGGTCAGCTGGTATTAAAATGTTGACTTCTCGTCCTTCACTTGGGGACGTAAAATATAAGTAAATCAGAATTCAGATTGGGTTCGCCTGATGGCGAGGGGATACTGGTAATCATTGGCACCTTGCCGTCTTGACAGACGATAGTTTGTGCTTTAAAAAGGCATAATAACTTTTCAAAACAATGTTTTCCCGTAGTGAATTTGAATAACGAAGACACAAACAATAGATTGCACGATTTGTTGCCTGGCATATTTCGCTGCATCTCGTCAGGTACATACTGCAGAAATCACACAACTTACGTGAAATTAACTAGATAAATCCTTCAAGTTGAAATATACACAATTTCGCACAGTAATGTCGATTGTCTACCACGGTAATTTTAAGCTGACTAACGTGTCTTTCTGTTTACACAATTCTGGCTTGCGTTGATAGATCATAATTGCTTCTGCAAATTTTAACAAGCGAGTATTTTGTGTTCTAAACAACACGTGAAATGCAGTGTCTCTGGACACAACGTGGCCCACTGGCGACAATGTGCCTGCCGATTGAAGACGCCGGGAGCTTCCGGTGTGTCGGCTCCTCGCGGCTAGCATCTCCTGTGTGTTGTATCTTGTTGACCCATTGAGGTATGTGTTCTGACACCCGTTTGTTAAGCTGTCTCTCCGTTCGACCAATGTAAACGGCCTGGCATCTACATGTGAATTGGTAAATACAATTGTTTGTGGCGTACAGAGGAACAGGCTCTTTGACTGTTGGTGTAGGAATGGGTACGGTTTTACATCTAATGACTGGAGTTGCCGCACAGAATGTTCGACCTACTGCTGTAGTAAGCCGGTCTTGTAGACGTTGCATTACGTCATCCCCTCGAAAGGTTAGCTGGATGAAATACCTTGAGTTTAGGGACTGTAGTTACGTCTGCTTTGGGTTTGGGCTGTTGGCAATGGCGCTTTATAAATCCTGTGGAGTACCCATTCAGGTTTAAGACATTCTTCAGAGTTTCAAATTCCTCTGTCAGTGTGTCCTGGGTGCATATCTTTCTAGCACGGTCAAACAAGGTCCGTACTAAGCCCCGTTTGTACTGGACAGGTGTGAAGCTCTGAAAATTTAGGTATTGGCCAGTCCATGTTTCTTTGCGATACACCGATCTTTGAATTGTGCCGTCTGCTCTACGTCTCATTAGAATATCTAGGAACGGTAACGCTTCGTTGTGTTCGTGTTCCATAGATAGAGAGATAATAACTTTTAACTATGGCGGTAGCGAATGTGACTGATAAGGCCAATTCGCGCTGTAAATGTCCGTTCACAGTGGGTGCATGTGAACACGTGATAATTTCCACCATCATGCACCATCTTACGACTCACACGCTCGGCGTGTGACTTATCTGCAATAATTTTCTCCTTTGTCTTTATTCCATTTCTGATGTTTGCCCTCCACGCAACACGTTCAGCGGCGACTTGCTCCCAATGTGCATTATCAATGCCTGTATCAATCATGTCCCGCTTACACACATCTTTGTATCGTAGTAGAGGCCGACCCTGAGATCTCTTACCCATCTGTAATTCGCCAAAAAAGATGTCCTTTGGTATTCTACCATCATCCATCCTCCTAACGTGTCCTATCAATCTAAGTCTACGAAGACTGAGCATGGAATAAACCGTCACACAACCTGATCTTTCCAATACTTCAGTATTTGTGATTTTGTCTTGCCACTTAATACGAAGAATTCTTCGCAGACACCGCATATGAAAGCTGTTTAAACGTTTCTCTTGGTGGGAGTAAGTTGTCCAGGTTTCACTGCCATGAAGAAGAGTACTAAGGACACAGGCTTGATAGACGAAGACTTTTGTTTTGGCAGTAAGCTTCCTGTTCTCCCAGACTATTTTTCTTAACCTGTTCATTGTCGTTGCTGCCTTACCATACCTGATGTTGATTTCCTGATCTAGGGATAATTTGTTATTTACCACTGATCCTAGATATGTAAAATGGTCTACCATCTCTAGTTCGGCGTCGTCAATAAAGATTGATGGTACCTCATGTGCACCTTGTGACATAATCTGTGTCTTCTTTTTGCTAATTGTTAAAACAAATTCAGAACAAGCATTGGAGAATGCAGATAGTAGACATTGCAATTCTTCCTCAGAGTGGGTCTTAACTGCAGCATCATCTGCATGCCGGTTTCCCGGCTTTCGTTGCCGTCTGGAAATTCCACATAGCAGCAGTGACCTGACAGCCAGCCAGTACTGGTAATACTACAATTTACTACAATACTGGTAATAAGGAAAGCGTATCCATAAATAATAATCCGTCCAGTCTACTAAAAGTAGTCGCGTGTATGTGGACTACGCTTGAATTCAAAACGAGCAAACAAGAAAACAACGTGAATAAATGCCATTGATGATTTATAACTCTGCTATATGCATCTGACGATGATTTATAATTCTGCAGTATGCACCGGACGAGATGCAGTGAAATATACCAGGCAAGAAATCGTGCAACGTATTGTTTATGGAATATGTGTATAAATTCACCACGGGAATGCATTGTTTTGAATGTGGGGAAGACGAGTTATAACGTATTCTATTCAGAACTTAACTTCCAGACTGGCATGAGATACTTGTTTACTGCATATATGGCCCTAGCAAGA
>JACEFZ010004896.1:0-39602 GCA_014155875.1 Cepaea nemoralis | reverse complement strand
CTTTTTTCAAAATTTTGGAAAAAAAAAAAAGACATTTTTTTAACTTTTGACAGTTTCTTGACAAAAGTGGAACATACACTCACAAGGAATTGTTTACACCACAAGTGTACAAGATAGACATCATGAGATACCTGACAACATCTATACAAGACTTTTCACAATATGTATAACCAACCACAGCACTTAAGACAGTCACCAGAGACAACACTTGACAGCAACTGTACAAGAAATTCACTGGGGACATGTACTTAAAACACTGGTTCAATCATACTGTTTATTGAGCTGATGGTGAGTCTAGTGATGACCATTGTTCATCTCATTTGTCATGTCAACACCTCAACAAGGTACATACAAAATGTACAAATATGCTAACATGCATGAAGATAACATGATTGTCAGCATCCCCAATAAGCCCTTACAGGAGTAAGGAGTTAACACTAGGCTAGTAGAGAGACACCCAGACAGGGAAGACACCGACTGCTATTAATACCTCGCAGGGAGACACATTTGTATCAGACCAGAGGGCAAAGAGTACGGATGAGCGAGGGCTTTCCCCAAGCAATTGGGTTGCTGGTAACCGTGATATGTCAGGTTACTCAAACTCACCAGCCAGCGTGCTGGCCAGTCCAGGCACGCAATAGTAGCAACTGCACGGAGGGAAAAAGGGCCCGTGCTGGTCCACGCTATGTGTAGCGGGACAGACTGACTGGAGACGGTAGAGAGGTCGGACGTATCCTTGACCAATACGATAGCTTTCTATGCCATAGGCAAACTTAGGGCTATATCATTTAGATTGTGTAATGCTAGCATCACCTATCATCACGTTGATATATTCATATTGTGTAACCATGATGAAGCCTAATGCTTGTAGAGCCATTCACATGTCGGCTCTGAATAAATTGCATTCCTTTCGCAAATGTCATGAATTGTTATTTCGTGCAGTGCGAAAGTAGCGGAGTCTTGAAAGCTGCAGCGCACAGGTCGCTGACAGGCTAGACCCGAATTGGTGTCAGAATGGTCAAAGAACCAACGCAAGCTGCGAATTAAGGTCAGAACACAATGAACGAACGCCAGCAGTACAATTACTGTCAGATTTCAGTGAACGTTTTCTGAACAGCCATAGCAGGCAGTTGTAGTAATATTCGACGAGCAGTTAACACCAACATGCAAGTGGTATTATAAACCACTAAACGAACGCTAACTATCGATAAATATTACAAAGTTCTGTGCCAGAATTAGTTCAATGCACATTTCGACATTTGTGATGTATGATATATTGCAAAGTAATACAAATATTATTGTGATACATGCTATAAATTAAATTTTTTTTCTTGTGGTGAATTATACGATCGCCCAATTTGTGGAGTGTGAACCACAAGTGATATAAATTAGATCGGTAAAGTGTGAAATTCTACCAATATTATTTAGAAAGTATGTTATTAAATTAAAAGCAATTGAAATGTATAAGATCATCAGTGAACATCACCATCGTAACCACCGTGTACATTTCATTGCGTGTGATACAGCCATCAATGTCACCATTCTACGAAATCATTAAATAGAGTAGCGACGAACTGCAGCCTAGAACGAAGGTACGCCAGAGTCAAACGGCGAAGACAAGACGACATTGACGGCCATACGACTAATCATCTCACTTATCATCTAACAATCATTCAGACGATCATATCATTCATCATTAATACCATCTATCACTATTTATCACATTCTCATTCACCCATCGCATGAAATAGGAAATTATAGTAACATCGTTATGAAATATGAAATATTGGATAAAATATGATGAATTGTGAGCTTGTATTTACAACGTAAGCGTGTGTCTAATTTTTGCTGCTCTACCAACCAGAACGCAGCCGTGTGTCAGCAAATCAAACCAGTGTGTAGTGTGAATGACTGCGGTGGAACATCCCAAGTACCGCACTATCCAACAAATTAGATGAGTATATTTTCCGAATATTTCGATATGCTCTAACGTAATCATGCATCTTCCTTTCCAGCTAATGATGTACATGTACTAACACATTATTGTATATTATTCTGTGCATATTATTATATTATCATTTTGAACTAACATTACGCCACAAAATGGCGTCACTAAATGAATGTATCCAGGCGGGCATCGCCATGGGCCACACTGGAGATAAGCTAGAAAAATGGGCAGATCAAAAGTATAAAGAAGAATCAGAAAGAAAAGCTGCTCTTGACAGAGATGAAAGAGCATTAGAAAGACAACATCATAAAGAAATGAAAGAGATCGAGGAGGCTACTAAGCTAAAGATGAAGGAAATGGAGGTAGATTCTAACATACAAATAGCCTCTAGCAAACAAAAGAGCAAAGAAGAACAAAACAAATTCAGTAAATACAAAGGCCTCATTAAACCATATACGGTAGGTGATTCAATCAGCGCATGGACTGAAAATATAGAGTTCCAACTAAAAACACAGAAAATACCTTTAGAGGATTGGGCAATGATTTACATGAGGAATCTGAGTGGGGAGCCTTTAAAAGTAATAGAATCCATACCTAATGATCTTAGAAACAATTACCAGTACATACACGATAGAATAATGCAACATTTTCTTTTGGACGCTACTGGTTACCAAATTCAATTCTCACAGATTAAACCAAAAGCAACTGAAACGTTCTTAGACTACATTTCTAACGTGCAGAGCACATTTAAAAAATGGACTAAGGCGGCTAAAGTAGGTAACAGTTATGAAAAACTTGAAGAGCTAATAGTAATGGACAAAGTTGTGTCGACAGTACCTACCCCTTTTGCTAAGTTCTTACAACAGTCAGACATTGATTCCATTCAACAATTAGAGAAACGGGGGTCGGCTTATTTTTCCTCGAATCGGGACATATTCAAAACTACATCATATGACACAGAAATTACAGCTTTTGCAAACAGAGTCCCCGATAGATCCTACAAACATAAAGACTATAGTAAGAAGGACAAACCATATCAGAAACCACCTCAATGTATTTATTGCAATCTGTTTCACCCAACATATTCGATGTGTGATAAAAGCCCCACATATCCGGCACACCTAGAACAAGTGTTAAAGAAGCAAGAAAGCAGGAGATCATCGTTTAAACGTGCTGTAAAATGTTATTTTTGTTCTAGTTATGGCCATTATAGCAATAGGTGTCTTGGGAGACAGAAAATGAAGGCAAACAACGCAGCCCTCATCGATACATCATCAGACGATGATAGTGACATAGATCCTGAACTTGTCAATGTATTGCCAACGAATGAATGTCAGAATGTAGCGTCAGTAACCGATATTTTAAACTTTAAGACGTGCAAAGTATGCCAACAGTTTCATGCGGAGGGGAGATTGAAATGTGGACACGTAATATCATGTTCAAATGAAGAGGCTAATGCAGCATGTGCCTCCAGAGGTAACCTTAAGTTCTACGATGCACAGGTCAATGGTAAACCATGCCAATGCTTAGTTGATAGCGGCTGTACTATACTGGGATTAAGAAGAGAACTTGCTAGAACAGAAGATTATACGGGAGAATTTGTCAAATGCCGTACTTTCTCGGGTACCATCGAGAAATATCCACTGGCAAAAGCGCATATCAATACCCCGTTCCTTACCGGCACATTACGTGCGCTATCCTCCAAAATCCATGTACGGACCTTATTTTGGGATGTCTTGATGCATTGAAAGAATGTACAGATGACAACATAAAAGCCTGGAATGAAACACACAGGGTCAACGCTGTAACTAAGTCAGATACAGAAATAAGTTATACTGACTTACAAAATAAAACTCTACAGCTACTAACACCAAGTGGTGCAGATACCAACACTACTCGCCAAAAGTTGAGCGAGGCACAAAGCACCGACCAAACACTCACACCATATTTTAACTTGTTATGTGAGCGAAAGAAAGTTTCTAAAAATTCTTCCTGGTACTTTAAAAAGGTTAATGGAATTCTCATGCGTTATTACTCATATAATAACCATGAAATTCAGCAGACGGTGTTACCTGTAACATACCGGGAAAAGGTGCTAAAAATCGCACATTCACCACCGTTTGCTGAACATTTGGGCTATCATAAAACGCGAGCCAGAATTCTATCACAATTTTACTGGCCGAAATATTGTTCGGACATAAAATCTTTCTGTCGCTCTTGTAATGTGTGTCAACATCAGGTACGAAAGAAAGAACATGTATAGGCCGAAGTGCAAATCTCAGTGATAGCATCTAGACCACTTGGAAGTATAGCGGTCGATATTACTGGACCCCTAATGCAAGTGTCGAGTGATGGAAACCATAACTATCCAAACGAGGGTACTAAAACGATTCACCTTAAACCGAACCAAAAGGCTGTGATTCAACTAACCGATACACATAACATGGTACTAACATGTTGCCAAGAGCCTCTCAACGTTAAACTCAAAATATCAGATGCGGATAATGAAATATCGATAAAAGAACCCTTAGAGATATTTCATATCAACATCCTGAAACCTAACGTTGCACAAAAAGAACAGCAGACAGACGAACAGAATGCACCAACACCAAGCAATGAGACGACAGACATACACAACTCAACTTCACTAGGTAAGGCGACACACAACAGCGACAACGCAAACACACGTAGCCAGATAACAGCACACACAAGTAGTAGCACAACAGTATTGGACGACATGGAACTACCAGTTCCGACAGTAAACACAACTGCGACAAATATCTCGACATATAGAAATAACAGATGCAATCAGACGAAAGACGGGACAAAACACCTAACGAAACGTCGACAGGTCTTCAACAGCGTGAGATTGTGTGGACTCATAGCTAAGCCGTCCAAAATAGAGTTGGGCATGGAACAAATTGACTTCCTGAGTCATAACATCTGCAGGGGCCAATTGAAAATTGATGACAGTATCGCCACTAAATGTCTAAATGTAACAATGCCAACGACCAAGAAACAGGTCCCAAACTACTATAGGAAATTCATCAGTGGTTTTTCTAACATCTTAAAAGCTTCGGCTAAGTTATTTGTAAAGGATGCACGATTAATTAGTGCGGTATCGAAATTGAAACATTTTTTCATTGTTCCATCTACCTTTCGTATGCCTAACCCGAAACTCACTGATTTCTTACGCACAGATATGAGTGCCATATCCAGATCTGGAATCATAGGTCAGTTCAACGACGGTACGTTCCATCCCGTAATGTACGTAAGTCGCAAGATCACTCCGGCTGAAGGAAGATACTCAGCATCAGAATTGGAAGGCCTGAGTTTGATCTACTGTGTGAGAAAGTTTCATCGCTTCTTGGCAGGAGCACAGTTTGTAATCCAATCCGATAACTCTCCACTGTCTGTGATGCAATCTGGACACCCTACCAACAATAGAATTTACAGGTGGGCTTTAATTCTCCAAAATTATACGTTACCATCCAACATTTAAAAGGGAGATTAAATACGATTGCAGACATTTTAAGTCGTCCTTCATCCATTCAAATACCTGAGTTACAGGAAGGAAGCGACCATACACCACCAGAAACATTGACACTGTAATGTTAAATAACCAAGTACCATGTGTGGTGAATAAGACATATCGTAAGTGCGTTATTATCGCCTGATACTTCACTTGTGTGAATAGAACAGTGCTATAGAAGTGTAATGAACGTACGCAAAACTAACATGCGCTGAGACACACGTAATTTAGATTATGGCAACTAACGCCAATAGGACAGCAAACCCAGCTTATACCTGATCTAGAGAAGTTGTGGACCAACGCTAACTGCGAATTGATGGCAGAAGTTATGAACCAACATCATAGTAAGACCCCGAAAGAAAAGAACGGATGTGAACCAACGTCACAATATAGTAAGGCTAGACCCCGAATTGAATGTATTGAATCAACGATTAGACCCCGAATGACAATACAGGGTTAGCTATGGACCTACATGATGTGGTAAGCAACTATATTAATACACTATCCTTCAAGAAGAGCTGTAAAGACTTTGGTGTAATGAACTATGTTAGTATAGTCTACAAAGAGATTTGCTCTAGCTTCACAACGCAGAGGAGGACGTCAACTTAGTGTAATTAGATATAGAAATATAACTGTGATATATGTACATTATTATTTTATTTACAATATCTATAACTTCATTTTTCTATTATTTATTCTATTGCAAATTATGTAAACGCATATATAACTTTACTTTCTCATTTGCTTAGTTAGAAATCACCATCATTTAATTAATAATCCATTTATTAAAACATCCATTTTAGAAATACATTTATTAGATCCTATATTAGTTAAGTTACTTATAATCATAATCATTTATGCATCCATTTAGTTAATATATCATTTCAAAACCAATGCCAATCATTTAGGAATTAATATCATCTTTGTCACAAGTAACATTTAAGGTAATTAACCCATTTCGCTTAAATGAAAGTAGTAGTAAATTATTTCCCTTGAAGGTAATTTAGGTCAGCACACCAAAGTATGGAAGTTACTATGTCAGGATCGGTAACGAACCATCCTTATAACAATGTATATTTATGTACAGACATGACGTGTGCAAACAAAACGCACAGTCATTTGGCGTGATTACTGTGATAATTCAGCCAATCATTTAATGTATATATATTGCTTATGTATGTCATATTATGAACCATATTTTAATGACGAGAGAATGATTGAGTGAAAGAAAAGTATGAAAGGGAATGAAAGATGAATGAAAGAAGAGAAAATGCGGAGAGAGAATGCGGAAACTTAGTAAACATTGAAAGAAAGAGAGCGAGAGTGAAAGACAGCGGAAATATTTTTTCCACCGCTGGAAAGGTCTTATTTAACTTGTCTGTGGCATGTGTGTTTCCAAGGTGATGTCAAAGGTTTTATATGTGTTACAGCAACACTTTAGCAGAGTATAGAGAGAACCTACTTTGAGCTTCAGAAAACGGAGTTGTGGTCACAAACAAAAATAACGAACGTTTGTAACCACAATAAACCGATTTGCGGCGCTCGAAGGAACACACACATTTAGTACACTAACGCATACACATGTTAGAGAATTAAGTACACTGTAGTTTATTAGAAAACACGCAAACATACAGGAAAACGAACATATAAAAGTTGCACACATCAATTAATTCAAAGAACAATAACTCGAAATTCAGGGGACACAATAAATAATCAGAAACCTAAAGGTAACAGTGAACATAGCTTTTTCACATGCGGAAGCGAGAAGGTGAACAGTAGAGCTATGTGTATAGAGTTGGAGGGGATATTGATGGGAACATGAACACTTAGTGCTCATGTGTTGTACTCATAACAGAGTCAACTAGAGTGTGGGTTGTCATTTTCGGGCAATATGAGGAACAGGTCAAGACAAAAGTCAATGGGTGGAAGTCAAGAGACATAGGGTCTAACGACAGAAGCCAGGACGTAAGTCATAAGACAACGGTTTCCGGTTCACTACCAATCCTTGACATATCTAGAGATCCAACTATACTGAAACATGGGCTACTAAATCAGTCAAGTGAAAAGATAGAACACTGTGAATGAAGGTAGAAGATATTGTTCTATCCCCAAACTAGAAAGTTCTATACTTATTGGAGAGCTGACAAAATTGGGGACAACCAATTTTTCTTTTGGAACCAAGAAGTGTTACAAAGATAAGAAAGGGGAAGTAACACTTCGCGAAGAGGAGGGGGACCCTGTCAGCATCCCCAATAAGCCCTTACAGGAGTAAGGAGTTAACACTAGGCTAGTAGAGAGACACCCAGACAGGGAAGACACCGACTGCTATTAATACCTCGCAGGGAGACACATTTGTATCAGACCAGAGGGCAAAGAGTACGGATGAGCGAGGGCTTTCCCCAAGCAATTGGGTTGCTGGTAACCGTGATATGTCAGGTTACTCAAACTCACCAGCCAGCGTGCTGGCCAGTCCAGGCACGCAATAGTAGCAACTGCACGGAGGGAAAAAGGGCCCGTGCTGGTCCACGCTATGTGTAGCGGGACAGACTGACTGGAGACGGTAGAGAGGTCGGACGTATCCTTGACCAATACGATAGCTTTCTATGCCATAGGCAAACTTAGGGCTATATCATTTAGATTGTGTAATGCTAGCATCACCTATCATCACGTTGATATATTCATATTGTGTAACCATGATGAAGCCTAATGCTTGTAGAGCCATTCACATGTCGGCTCTGAATAAATTGCATTCCTTTCGCAAATGTCATGAATTGTTATTTCGTGCAGTGCGAAAGTAGCGGAGTCTTGAAAGCTGCAGCGCACAGGTCGCTGACAATGATACACCACCTCCCCTTTACTCCACCAACTAATAACTCTTATCCACCTCTCCTCTCTAATCACCACTACACCATTCTGTTTACAGTATCTATCTCTATCCCCATCTCATGTCTCTTGGGAATTTAGGAAATCCTATCCATGGGCAACTCAAGGAAGAAACTACTGTTCTGGGTCTGTTGAATCCTTTTATCATCAGCATGGATGTTGGACTAGCTCCAGTTAGCAGCTTTCCCAAAATAAGCTTCATGGCAGATTCATTCCTCTTGAAGACAAGAATTGGTAGGATGATATGAGACTGTCTCTCCCCGTTGACCAGACTGTCTGTGAATGCTGATACTGGGATACTTCAAAAGTTGAGGATAACACTCTCCTGACATTGGGAGATGTATACTCGGTACATGCAAAACATGACTTGCTGAAGAAACCCAGAGATAGGAACAAAATCCAATATACTACAGCCCCTCAGTCAGTCCAATCTCACCTACACTTCAAGTCACATTCTTCAACACTGTGTGAGCACCAGGCTGGAGATTAACCAAGATAAGTCCTAGCTAAACAATCCATTGCACCAGTCATTTCACAAGTTGTCTTGAATGGGGTTAACAACCAGACTTGTTGTTTCATTCTCAGATGACATTTGATTAATGATCACTGTACTTCTTCAGAACTAATTTTCTCTCTTTCTTTTATATCCAGCTGTTTGAGAGCTGAGCTGAAAGTCTCTAGGAAATTCCCATGTTGTGGGTTCTAGCAGATTTCACTTATAGAGAGTTGGTTCTGGATTCTGGGACTACTGGTTAGTTTTCCCAGATGATATATGGATGCCTCTCCTCCATCCTCCTGTTCTCTGTGGATATATAGAATGGCACAACATCTCTTCACATGTGTTAAAAGATGATGTTATCATACATTAACATACACAGATGGAGATGGGGAAGGTTAGGGTTGATGATGTAGTGAATTTCACTCTGATGTACTGTGGTAATCACAAGACCATATGCTGAGACAGGGTAGCTTAACACAATTACAAGCATTTATGTGGTCTAAATTCCACCATGTTTGAACCACAGTAGACCTGGGCACAAGGAGGACCAGACACAGTACAGCAATCATTGTGACATAGCAACATGGGACAGGCATTGTGAAGGAAAATGGAAAATAGGCATTTACAACTGCAATATGCATTATGTATTAACTAATGGCATTTACCAAATTAGCAGACCAGACATCCATTCCTATAGCTGTGATGTCGGTGCATGAATGTTTTATTCCATATTCACACAGCAATGCCAGACCTCACCCCTTTTTCACCAGACTTGTCTCACAGATACATCATCATCATCATGTGCTCTTTCCCCACTGAGTAATGTCCACAGTAGGTAACAGAAGCTCAATTGCATAGCAATGGTTCACATATGCACCAAGCACATATGTGGAAAACATGTTTAGTCCTTGTAAGTTTGCATGAGCCATACATTATATTCAGCCAACTAAAACACCGGTTCACACACCTATGGTTCTCTGAGGAACTAGTTTATATGAACCATCCAACAGTAGAGGTAACAGTGTAATACTTCAGAGAGAAATTATAGTAATTCTCTTGAGCTTATAGCGACCAGGCATCACATGGACTTAGCAATTCTGGCGTGCCATCACCGTCCTGTTTACATATGGATATTTGAAGCATCTTTCCTTCCACTAATGTGAGAGGCTATTTATTAAATCACCAACTCACTCACTCCATCATTCTCTGCGTTTTACAAAGGAACTTGTACATGTTTCATCACTCATTCCCATTCAGACTGCCATTTGTTAACTCGCACGAGAGCAAAGGTACAGTTGATTTTAAGAATAAGTCATCCTAGGCATGTAGAATGCACAAGGGGTTTTGGTTTGCGAATCTGCATGAGTGTACTACATTCCTCAAGCATACGCAACCAGTCACAACAAGGGATTGATATGCACTTGGAGTATACAGCGTGAAAGACGTGTCAAGGTTGAAGAAGCAATATTCAGAATTCTGGCGCACAGAAGTTAGGTTTTCCACTTTCACACATTATTCATAAAATACTCATATTCTTCTCTTTCGTACATTAGGTTTAGCCACACATTAAAGTATGTTTTAAAGTGGTACCTGTTGTCCAGAGAACAATATATTGAATCTACAAGGGCATTGTTGGGTCATCACATCACACTAGCGACCGCTCCTGGTGAAATTCCCGCTCCTACTAATTAGATTTTAAAATATGGCCCAGGAATAGCGTGGGCTCATTATTTATGAACCAATCATAAGACAAGTGCATACCGCCGCCTCCCCCAACTCGTTCTGGAACCTTCGATCTAAGAATAGCCCTTATTTTGGGATGGTCTCCGTTAAGACTCAAAGTATATTTATGAAATGTGTCGGACTGGAAATGGGGATTCCGTTCCATCATGCTACAACGATAACAAGATAAGACCACCCTTACGTTGACTTGCTCTGCTCAGCTGTTGTCTGAGCTCATTTCGGACAGATTCCGCTGCGCTGACACTCCTTCTGAGTTGGCTATCCCTGGGTATTTTGTTGTAGTGGGTTTTCCTGTATTCTTGTAGCAAGGTGGTTATGGCCGGTGTACTTTACACAAGAGTTTCTAACTGACCAGACTTAGTAGAAACCTCGCCGACAGATAGATCAGACAATTTACCAACCAGCTATGAGATAAGTAGCCTAGTAAAGGAACACTTACTGAGACAACTATCGAGCAGGCAATCACGAACTACTGACTGTAAGCGACAAATCTATGTATACGATCTCACTATGTAGTAGAACCTGACACCGCCGAGACAAAGGTCACATGGAATCTCCTGGGAGCTCCCGGACTAAGCTGGAAGGTCCCAGAAAATTCTGGAAACATATCCTTGCCAGACGACGCCATTTTTGTGACAGCTAGAAAAGAATTGGAAGAAGAGAGAGAGTAGGGAGGAGAGAGAGGAGAGAAAGAAGAGGGAATTGAGGGAATGATATAAGATAAGTGTGAAGCCTAAAAGTTCGTTCCTCAGTCGAACTCTGCCTACTACACACTACCTTTGATAGTAAAGAAAGACGAAGAGAGAGAAGGAGAAAAAGAGGATGAGAGTGAGGGATACGACAGATGTAGGTTCGTGTTTCCGCGTGAGAACAATAGTTAATTACTATTGCACCATCAATGTCTCGTGGTGTATGTCATCAGGTTATAGGAGAAGTGTACAGCCCACCTCACAATGTCTCTAAACTACTATAATCTACACAATCTCAGACTGACAAGTCGAAATAAAAGGCAACTCAAACATATTTATTTTCTTCTGAACGGTAACAGAGTGACAATCTACAGTATAATCACATAAAGTAACCAGTACATGCATTGAAGACACATCTATGTATAATCGACTCCAAAAAACAACACAATACTGCATGACGCCACAAGGGGAGGTAGATAATGTAATAAACTATACAACCAGATGTTAGGGAATCATTACCTACAATCACCTCCTAACCGCATGAAGAAAAGGACTAAATCTAGGAATTACACCGGCCTTTGTTTCATAACTATCTCTCCGTAGGCTTATCAGTGGTACATGTATTCAGCCCAAACACCCATTGATCCACAGATTGATCCATCAATCCATATACCCAGGGATCTAATTCGCTCCCATCCAACTTGTTCAGCGGGTAACTGTTTACCCAGACAATGTCTGAAACATTATAAAACAATACCCGTGAGTTTATGTGAGAATAAACATTAGTCTTTCACTACCTACAAATTCCTTAACACCTATCGCTTCTTTATCTATACTAGTATTAGTATATCTTAGCCATAACATAAATTAAGTACCTTATTGTGAACACATATGCTTAACTAATATTATTATCGCCTATTTCCCGACGCGCCGCCTACAGCCAACATTAAGTATTTAACCATTCACCCGAAGATCTGAACTCGCTGCCTGTACCACGCCGGGCCAGCCTAACTACACCTTAGCTACACAACCGCAGAAGCGCGACCTCCTTTCACCTATGTCCAGCTAACAAAAGACAACATTCCTTTCTGTGTCCGTCCCGTCTCCGGCCGACGATCTCACCTATTGTCTGGTTGACCTAGTGATCGCGAGTGCCTTGCCGTCTTCTTCTGCTGTCTGCTGTGTTTGGTCGCTGTGTTTATATCCTTGCAATACTGCCATCTCTGCGTATTTACATGCACTTGCACTAGCCTAGTTCTCATTAATCTTGTAGGCTAATGGCTCAGTTTACATGAACATATACAGTTTATCCACACTCTGCTTATCTCTCCGATTAATATGACTCCCAACACTATAGACCAGCCATTTATATATACGTAATTTGCAGGACGTCGCATCCAATCCTAATCCTTTGCCGGGTCGTGATCCATTTAGCGGGTTAACGTTCAGTAGTTTGCCAATGCTTCCTTGCTTAGACTGCTATTATAGTTAGCTAGCTAGTTAGGTGTGGGCCCTTTGCAGGACGCTGCACTCAGTCCTGACATTTGTCGGTCGTTCATGATTACGCGGTAAGTTCACCTACGGTAGTTTGCTATAGCTCTCTAAACTAAAGTACCTGATTTATAATATACAACTAAACTAATTAGGTCTAAGTCTTATGTCAACTTACATTCTTCTTCTGCCATCCAGTGGGTTTTATGGTCGTCCTTCTGGGTTTCATTTGTCTCTGCCCAATCAATCGCTTGTCGTGGATCCCACTTGACCTTATTGTCATATCTGACCTTTAGTCTCCTGCGTGGTTCCAACCGCAGTGTTCCTGGCTATGGTCGTCCTGTTTGACGTTTAGCCATCTACTGCAACTAACGAGCGGTCTCCTTAGCTGGCGGTCCTCTTAACTCAAGTGGCTTTCTTGCACTTTAACGACCCTCGGACTCTGCGTGTCTTTCCCTTCTTTGGCTTATCTGCCTTGGGTAGGTTCCGTTCACAGATCCTTAGTCGCTCTCACTCCTATCAGTGATTCAGACGAATTCTAGCATGGGCGCTTGTCCGTCTTCCTTCACTTCCTCCTCCTACAGATACTATACAGACTTGGGCACGGATTAGCCACAATTTCTGAAGTCCTGTTACTATGTTCCTTGGGCTGCCCCAAGAGGGCTCAGACCCCTGCCGCTCCCGGAGTCCACTATTAACTGTCCTCTCTCCTGCTCGACTCTTCTAACTGACTGGATCCTCAAGTATATATTACTTCTCGAGTTGGCGCCTTTCTTGAATCACGTGACGTCGCTGTCCCTTGTCATCCAATCAGTACTTCGCGTACCCTGCTTCAATTTGCATCTTATTATTAATCTAACTACCTTCACCCCAATACGACCTTGTTTTTGAGTTCATAGTCCTTGTTTGAGTTCATGCTCCTTGAAGTAGATTTCTCAGCTCAAGCACGTTCCCACTGCCATAAATCTGCCAGCCCACGGTACCCATTTTGGTCTCTAGACAACTTTCGTTTATCTCTGATTCTCGTATGCACCTATAAACTATGTGGCCTGTTTTGTTTTCTGACAGCTCTAACCTAAAGTATACATTACATCTGGCATTCCCCGACCCTGAGAAAGCTACAGAACAACGACACTTGAGGTAGAGTTTTAGGAAACCGAAACAATTCGGGTTCAGAGCTTGACCTTTCAAGCTGTTTAAAAATATCTTGGCCGATGAACTTAGATACTTCCAAATTCCCCTACTGGTTTTGGTGTCATCAATATCTAGTGCCTTGTCGTCCCATTTTGTGACGCATCAGGCGTTCACACTTCGAACCTGGACAAATAATTTTCAAGTTGGTCCCGGTCTGTAAAATATGGCAGTTTTAATCTCTGTGACGACTGCGAAGGTCTTCTGCTTTCCTCAATTTGACCTTTCGAAGATAGTTCTAATTTTCTGAGTGCAATTTCAGCTTCCATTTTAATCTTCTCTTTCTCGATTTCCACCGCATTTGTTTGTTTTAACTTTTCAAGTTCCAGTTGTGTCATTTCTAGTTTGAATTGTGTCTCTTTCTCTTCCTGTGGACGCTTGTTTTCTATTTCAGCTAACTTTACTTCTTGTAGACGTTTGTTTTCCATTTCAGCTGGTTTTACTTGTGTCTCTTCCTGTAGACGCTTGTTTTCTATTTCAGCTAACTTTACTTCCTGTAGACGTTTTTTTTTTCCATTTCAGCTAGTTTTACTTGTGTCTCTTCCTGTAGACGCTTTGCCTCGCGTTCATTATGCCTCTCCTCTTTTTCCGTCTGTTGTTGTTCTTTTGCTTCTGCATACTCCTGTAACTCTTTACCTTTCAGGCCTATTCGTTCACCTGCTCAATATATTCCATTAAAGTAGGCATCTTGTACTTGTGGACACGTTGCTGTCTGTCAGCCAACTATAAATGTGACGACTGCTGTTAGTCTTTGTGTCACTTCCCTAAGTACACCAGCACTCCCTGTGTACGTAAATTCGTAGTGCTAAAAATGTCACCATGTACTCACGCAGTCACTCTTCACGCACTAGGTAGTGAGGGGGAAATATCACCTCTACTCCCTCGCATATATCTATAACAAATAGTTGTATAACATTTCTGGAAATATTGTTAAACATACATATAAATACATATACAAAACGAATGAATGATAACACTAAGTGTTTTCTATAAAACGCTAGACTCACAAGCCAAGTACACGGAGACGGTGATCACAAAGAAATAAACCACAGTAACAACCACAAGCTTGTGTAGGGACACCCACAGTGCGCGTAATATATAAACTGACAAAGACCACTAGACAGTAGAAATGACGAAAGATCACAATAATAACATATATCCGACCACAACAAATATCATATGTAAATATAACGAAAAGAAGAAAGAGAAGAAAAAATATTATAGCATCAATTTATACACAGATCTGACGTTAAACACAAACTGGCACGTTATATAATTCAGGACCGTCCCTGCAGAACCAAATAAACCGACCTTTCGATTTTCTTCCCAGAAATTATATATGGTGCACCTCAGAAAATAACTTTTCGCCCTGTCTCCCGGCCTTCGAGAAACAACACAAAAATCCCCTACTCTTGACAAACACTGGACCACATACAAATAATTGCGTAACACCCGACAACAATAAATATGACGATGGGAGCAAAAAAAAATAATGTGCCAATGGTTGGCCGACAAATATGTATGCTTATTTATACGTCGCCAAAAGTTCTTATTAATCAGTCACAAAAGTTTTTGTTCGTTTTAATAGTTATTCGCAATCCGCTGGAAAAATCTGTGTTAAATTCTCCGAAATGTCTACAACGCTAGATTGCAAAGCGACTTGTTGTTTTGTTGAGTGGTTACTTCATTTCGCGTTGCGATCACCAGTTCCACCTGTCGGAAACGTTGACGGTAAATAGTAATTATCCAAAGTGTTCTTTCGATTGTCGTACGAATTGAAGATGATGGTAATTATCCCAAAATGTTCTGGATTGCCGGTTAAAGACAAAGTTCAAATGAAAAATTGGCCGCAAATGCCCAGTGCTATAACCCTGTACCGTCAGTTCTTTTTAGCAATTGTATGCACCCTTGTGTGCGGTGATGACACGTTAAAATTGTTCGCTCATAACAAGGTAATGATCACAAAGGGATTTTAACAAAGACGAACAAAAAGTCTGGCTTTCTTTCAAAACAACCTTGTTTTGTTCATTCACAATGAGTCATCTTGACCACAATAGGCCGTGGAAATTTTCCTGAGTACCTTTACTCCTTCCACCCCCAACTCACAATGTCACTTCAATTTCTCTTTATCACCCTCAGTGAAAAATTCCTCCGTACAAACAGTTTCCACACAACCTTGACAGCCCCACCCAGCTGCTCTTTTAACTCCGTGGAAATTTTCTCAGTAACTGCTTACTGTTAAACAGCCTTGCCACCCAAGGTCAACCTTCTCAGCCCCACCCGGCTGCTCTTGTACCTCTCCCCTCCCCGAGAGAGAGTTTATCGTCGCCTGCGACCAACGTGCGCTATGTACTTCGCAACACAATCTGACCAATGTCACACTGCGACACACAGGACTTCCCTGCAACGAAACTTGCTCACTGTCTTACATCTTTGGTTCAATCCTGTCTTTATCACCGACAGCGATACTGTCTACACACCTATGACTGACCTCTACTTGTCGCAAACAACTCACTGTCACTTGTTCACGCGACATTTACCTGTGCTGTCCTGCTAGCGCTTCTGTCTCTTGACCTATAAACACATGCGCCTGGCCTCTCAACCCGACATTCCGTGCTGTTTGTGACTAGTGACTACTCCCCCGTCACAGTAGTCGACTCTCCCGGTTGATTTGTGCTGCGTTAATTCTCCTGGCGCCCCGCCTCGTCTGTTTACGTGTGCTGACCGCCGTTAATTTACCTGTAGTGTGACCTTCTCGCGAACTGTCTGTTATCTTTAGTATTACTGCCTGGTATCAATTTTACCTGGTTTCTTGTGAACTCTGTCCTTGACACACACGCACAAAAGAGTTGCTGTTAATCTCTTGACGCAGTACTGTCTAAATTGATGGAACGAAGTCACAGATAATAAATCCTCTCTCAGCGAAGAGCCCACAAATATATCAGAATGACACCAATGTCTATAATGCAATGGGTTTCTTGATCGGACGAGCTCTCAGATGTCACACGTCGTTCTTGATGATCAGTGCTCGATGTTCTTGATGATCTTTGCTTGATATTGTCGTGTGCTGGTCGTTGTCTAGGTAACGATACTCATTGTGTGTCAATGGAGATATCTAACTGTCTTGCAATATAACTCACCCCCGCAGTGCACATTCACCAGTCATTAAACAAGATTCAGTTGGCGCACATATTCCTTTATTACAGAAATAACACGGACAAACGGAACTTGTTTATAAATCCAGAACACAATGTAATCCACCGAAGAGATATATATATTCCTCACAACTCTACACGCACACATCAATGCCTTCTCACGGCCTGCTGAATCTCAAATTCATAGACATGTAGTCCAGCTACTATCCACGGCTGGATCTCCCACAATACGACCCACCCACTCGGTCGGAGCCTCTGCTCTCTATCTAACCCACCCTGGGTTTTAGGACTGCCTTCACAGCTCGGAGAATCACACAACACCGTTCTCCGTCGACTACTCGACTACCGACTCCTTCGGTATCTAAAACTCAACTCCCCTGAAGTCCCTTGACTTCACACAACAAATACCCTATCTCTCGCCCCATCCACACTAGGGGTTTTTCTCTACCCTCACTATTTTATTTCTCAGGACTGGCTGTTTTCTCATAGCCAGGTCAGTCACTTTACTGTCTCTCACTTTCATCTCCATTCTTTCTCATGCCCGGTCACTCAACTCACTGTCAATGACCCATGCTTATGTCAAAGACCACAATCACAATTGATAGTGAGCGTTGCGGCTAAAACCTTCGTCAGCACACAAACAACAAACAGGTACTGCTACAACAACGTAACAAAAATGCAGCAGTTGCTTGCCCTTTGTTGATCGGCCATTCGAGCAATCAAGCCGTGTAACATTCAGCGGGCTCGTAGTGCAAACTGTATATATTTGTGTGTAGCTGCATCACTGTGATTGTTGTTTCTCAGCTGAGGATGGCTCTAGCCGCAATATAACAGTGCTGAGGTTATAGAGCAGAGACAAAGTCCTGGCTGTATTTCAAATATTTATTCAATTGAATACATCGTAGAATATAAAACAGCATACAATGACTTTCTGGACAGATGTTATTACAATAGGTGTTGCTGATCCGAGGTACAGATGGTAACTCACTATCCCTACCCCCCGCGTCACAGCTTGAGTGTCCCTAGTTACATCCCAACGGGATGCTCAGCCGTGCCTTGTATACTAGTCTTTTCCCCTTTGCACACCACCCATTAAACCCCCTAAGAGAGATGATGCTCTGTTATAGCAACCTCCATTCTGTCACTTATGATTGTAGTCTTGTGAGGCTTACCAATTCCGCTACTCGTTTCTCGTGGAGTTACTCATTGTATTTTTACAGCTTTAGAGCAGTTCTGTCAGTTTCCTTTCTCTTTCAAAGAGAATGTGTGTCACGCAGCAATCAGATGTAAAGGAACTCTGTTCACGTCATGAGACTTTTGGGCATAATGCGAAAAGCATATTTTACACCGACCGATCTTCGAAGGGCGATGTGGTCAATGTCACCACGACCGCCTTTACTTCCCATAACAATTCACGGTGCCCATTTTTCGACTAGATTGACACGGGAGCCCATGTAAGTACGGAAGAAACCTGCTACCTCGAAGGTACGAGTATAATGCTTTCACAAATGTTTCCCCCCGTATAAACATCCATAATTGAGTAACCAACTGAGGGGAAAATGATGAGGTTTTACATATAACTTATCATTATGTACATCCAACAAAAAATATTTGTTCTGGAAATTTTACAGCAGATCTCAATGTTTATTTATATGTGGTATATAATTTACGGGCTAAAGGTGAAGTGTATATTATAAAATGTATTACAACTTCACATGGAAACATCAGTGTTCAATTATGAATATTCTCCTGGTGCACGGGAATTTCCTTATGAGAAGCACGTCACATAGTGGAACAGAAGAGTTCAGAAGTGACATCTATAATTACTGTAAAAACAAGTTTGTTAGCGTGAATTCAATACATTTTCGCTAAACATCAAAGACATTTCGCCGCTTTGCATAATTTCATTTGTCTTTGGACCTATCAAAGACATATTCCTTGGGTGAGAGTAAATATAAGACGGCAGGAAGAAATGATGCAACAGATAATTTTCAAACAAACTGAACGTGAATGTGGCAAACATAATTGGAAAACAAGGTCTCCAGGCCGGCAGCCGAGCTTCCTATCCACTGTACCGCGGCAGCTCTGATACCGAGTGGTAGTAAAGTAAGTCAAGGACTCTCTCAAACGCCTTAATACGCATTGGACATATGGTGCTAGACTCATATTGGTACTGACCAATCGGCACTCGGTGTGTGATGTGGTCAGTGTAACGCCGGCCGCCTTTTCTTCCCATAAAACCTTCTGGTATCCATTTTAGCGTAGGTGAACATGGTGGCCCAAGTCAACTTTTTAGTTTAAATCCGCCCTATGTGGATTCGAATCCATGACCACCGGCAGTCAGGCAAGTGTGCTAGCCACTACACCACCGTAACTCTCACACCTGGTCACAAAGACATGCTCCGAAGCATGGACCTGCTAGGGGTCCGTGGTGTTAGAGGGTCATCATATGGTAGAGGCCTGAGAGCACGAGGGATAAGTGGTCAGTCTTTTCCTTGTTATACTCTTATCTACTTCAGTGATCAGTGCGTCAGACTTGTTGTTAGGTTTACGTCCACTAGACAGATTCCACCTGAGCTAATGAACTTTGTATAAGATGTATTTTTAATGGCTGTGGGGTTTTTTAAAATATTGCCGTTCCAAGTTTTGTATTTACCCTTTTCCACAGAGGGTGAGTACAAAACTTGGAACGACAATATTTTCAAACACCCCACAGTCATTAAAAATACACCCTGTATGTTGTTAGGTTTAAATTCTCTAGACAGGTTCCGCCTCAGCTAAGGAACTTTGTATGTTGTTAGGTTTAAATTCTTTAGACAGATTCCGCCTCAGCTAAGGAACTTTGTATGTTGTTAGGTTTAAATTCTTTAGACAGATTCCGCCTCAGCTAAGGAACTTTGTATGTTGTTAGGTTTAAATTCTTTAGACAGGTTCCGCCTCAGCTAAGGAACTTTGTATGTTGTTAGGTTTAAATTCTTTAGACAGATTCCGCCTCAGCTAAGGAACTTTGTATGTTGTTAGGTTTAAATTCTCTAGACAGATTCCGCCTCAGCTAAGGAACTTTGTATGTTGTTAGGTTTAAATTCTCTAGATAGTGTCAGAATCTCTATGTCTCCAACCGAGATGCAGGAACATCGTTACGCCCGCCAGGCGAATAGTCTCCAGCCGGGATGCAGTAACATTGTTACGGCCGCCAGGCGAGTACCAGTTACCTGCCCACAGGTTGTTGGCTGACGCGATCGTCAGCGGTCAGGCAAGGACAAAGCAAGACGCACCGAGTCCTCGTGAAGCCAGTCCACAGGGCAAGCACTGTGTGAGGAAACCGGCAGACTGCTTGGGAACTCGGACATGACAAGACGTGTGGGTTGAGAAAGGCTCCTGTGTAGTTTCTGTGCCCGAAAGTCGAGTGCTTGTATATCTTGTGAGATAGACTGTGATGCTGTGGGTTTTGTCTGTAAGTGTACTGATATATTGTATATGTATAGTAATGATCATCACATGCCAAACTAGATTGTCTGGCATGTGAATTGTAAATAAATCCATTGAACTTCGTGTCATTGTGTGTCAAGTCCAATCACTTTGTACTTGTACTTGTCTCACATATGTTAGGTCCAACGAGCCAGGTTTAAGACCCTGACATGGGTGAACGTGGGCGCTCGTCCTCATTGAACATACTAACGTAAATTACATGAATTTGATTGTTTAAACGTGTAAAACATCTGTGATTGTAAAACTTGTCGCCATTTTGAACTTGTCGTCAGTTTGACCTTGTCGCCATCTTGTAAACATGATGTATATGTCCTTACTGAATGTCATCTTGATGTAAGTGATGTGTCATCATTGTTATAGATTGTTGAAATATATCTAGATTGTATTGGTGAAGTTAGTTGTGGAAAGCAGAAAGTTGAGGAAAGAAAGTGGCTTGTGATTTGAAAAAATTGTTGACCGACGACATTACGACCTACAATTACACTCAACGCCATACAAACCTAATCAAAACTTAGTGACAAGCATACACAGCACACAAAGATAGATTCTAATTTATTTCCTCCCAAAAAAGAAAGCAGGTTTTCTGTGCCATCTGAAACCCTTGCCCGTAGAGGTCAGTTTGTCCTTGAAGTAGCGACCCTACAGTTCCTAGCCCTGGTTTGAACCATTCTTCACCGCATCCAGTACACTTGAGTATATTTTTTCTATATACTTTCGGATGCAAATTTGGGCATAAATTGTAAGTCAACAATATTGTAAAATTGTTCACGTTACTAACACCTTGTAACAAATTGTGTGTCTGATAACCTATTTTCATTTAAACATTCCATCATGTCTTCATTAAATGACTTCATCGAGATGGGTTTAAAGCTAAAGTTAACTGGCGACGAGTTAACAAAATGGAGTGAAACAAAATACTCTGAACACCTTCGAGAAAAAGCTAATGAACGCGATGAAAGAGCGGCTGAAAGAGCATCAAAGCAGGCAGAGGCAGAAACAGCATCAAATCAGGCAGAGGCAGAAACAGCATTAAAACGGGCTGAGCTAGAATTAGCTGCGAAAACGAAACAGGCTGAGCTAGATTTAGCTGCAAAAACGAAGCAAGCAGAGTTAGACACTGAATTGAAGAAGGCAGAGATAGCAGCTCAAAGCAAACGCGAAGAGCTTGAATTACAACTCAAAATTAAACAGCTTGACACCGAGACTGCCATAAACAAAGAGTCTAAGAAATCTGAAAGACTGGGAAAAGAGAACCAGTACAAAAAGTATCAAGGTATTGTGAGAAATTATACCTCAGGTGACTGCATTGCAGCGTTCACCCAAAATTTTGAAACCTTAATGGACCATTATCAGGTTCCAGTTTCTGAATGGAACATTATTTATATGAGGAGTTTGTCAGGTGAACCTCTGAAAGTCATAGAGACTATCCCCAAAGACCTCAGAAAAGATTACCACTATCTAAAGTTAAAAATTATGGCAAATTTTATGCTAGATGAGGCAGGATACAGAGAACAGTTCAGCAAACTGAGTCCAAAATCTACTCAGACGTTCTCTGACTATGTCTCTGTAGTCCGAGACGTATTTACAAAATGGAGTTCAGCAGCCAAAGTAAATAAAGACTATTATAAGTTAGAAGATCTCATTATCAGGGACAAAATCATCACATCCCTTCCACCAGCTTTTCAAAATTTTTGCTAGAGAATGAATGTACGAGTGTAGAAGAGATTGAGAGACGTGGGTCGGCTTACTATTCAGCCAATAAACATTGTTTTGCTAGTGAAGCTACTGATACAAACTTCGTAGTATCTGCAAACTATGACAAACCTAGATCAGAAACCTACAATAGGCAAAGAACTTATAAGCCTACTTCTGAGAAATACAATCATTGTAGATTTTGTAACACGTCACACCACCAAGGTGAAATGTGCGATAAGAATCCAGCATATCTTACATACTTACAAAACTACATAAATAGTCAGGATAAGGAACGTAAATCCTTTAAAAAGGTACGAAAATGCTTCCTTTGTAAAGCGTACGGCCACTGGCGTCATGATTGTAAAGGAAGGCAAATGACCATGAAAGCAAATGCCGCCTTATTTGACAGTTCATCATCAGATGAAGAACATTCAGAAAAACTCCCTGTGAACTCAGCACAGGCTTTTGACATGTTTAATTCACATAAATGTACTGTTTGTAATACCTTTTATGAAAATGGCATTTTAACATGCGGCCACTCCATTCCTATTGCCAATGAAGAAGCTGATTTGGTAATAGATTCCAAAGGCAGAATAAACATCCATCAGGGATATGTGAATGGCAAGCCTGCTACAGTACTTCGTGACACCGGAAGCTCTCTTATAGGGCTAAAGAGACAGTTCATAATGCCTACAGACTATACAGGCAGGCACGTAACATGCAGAACATTCTCTGGAAATATTGAAAAGTACCCATTAGCATGGGCATATATTCAGACACCTTTCCTCACTGGGAAAGTAAAATGCGCTGCATTAACTAACCCCGTGTGTGATATTATCATTGGTAATTTACCAGAGGTGAATGATATGCCTCATGATATTTAACATCTGTTTGTATTGATGATAACACAACATCATCACCATCACATGTCATCATTGAAAGTATAGTATCACCTAGTCTAGGTACATTATGCATGAAAAATAAAATCTCTCATGAATAAGCCCCGGGGGAGCGTGTCAGAATCTCTATGTCTCCAACCGAGATGCAGGAACATCGTTACGCCCGCCAGGCGAATAGTCTCCAGCCGGGATGCAGTAACATCGTTACGGCCGCCAGGCGAGTACCAGTTACCTGCCCACAGGTTGCTGGCTGACGCGATCGTCAGCGGTCAGGCAAGGACAAAGCAAGACGCACCGAGTCCTCGTGAAGCCAGTCCACAGGGTAAGCACTGTGTGAGGAAACCGGCAGACTGCTTGGGAACTCGGACATGACAAGACGTGTGGGTTGAGAAAGGCTTCTGTGTAGTTTCTGTGCCCGAAAGTCGAGTGCTTGTATATCTTGTGAGATAGACTGTGATGCTGTGGGTTTTGTCTGTAAGTGTACTGATGTATTGTATATGTGTAGTAATGATCATCACATGCCAAACTAGATTGTCTGGCATGTGAATTGTAAATAAATCCATTGAACTTCGTGTCATTGTGTGTCAAGTCCAATCACTTTGTACTTGTACTTGTCTCACATATGTTCCGCCTCAGCTAAGGAACTTTGTATGTTGTTAGGTTTAAATTCTTTAGACAGGTTCCGCTTCAGCTAAGGAACTTTGTATGTTGTTAGGTTTAAATTCTTTAGACAGGTTCCGCCTCAGCTAAGGAACTTTGTATGTTGTTAGGTTTAAATTCTTTAGACAGGTTCCGCCTCAGCTAAGGAACTTTGTATGTTGTTAGGTTTAAAATCTTTAGACAGGTTCCGCCTCAGCTAAGGAACTTTGTATGTTGTTAGGTTTAAATTCTCTAGACAGGTTCCGCCTCAGCTAAGGAACTTTGTATGTTGTTAGGTTTAAATTCTTTAGACAGGTTTCCGCCTCAGCTAAGGAACTTTGTATGTTGTTAGGTTTAAATTCTTTAGACAGGTTCCGCCTCAGCTAGGGAACTTTGTATGTTGTTAGGTTTAAATTCTTTAGACAGGTTCCACCTGAACTAATAGACTCCGAACGTTGTTAGGTTTACGTCCTCTAGACAGATTGCACTTGAGCTAACGAATTCTGCATGCTGTTGGGTTTAAATTATGTTAACAGATTCTACCTGAGCTAATGAACTTTGTATGTTGTTGGGTTTAAATTCTCTAAAAAGATTCCACCTAAAATAGTGTTGTTAAGTTTAAATTCTGTAGACATATTCCACTTGGATTAATGGACTCTTAACGTTGTTAGGTTTAAATTCTCTTCACAGATTCCATCTGTTCGGCAATTTGTAGACAGACCGACAGACAGACAGACAGGCAGCCAGGCAGGCAGGGAGGCAGGCAGATAGATAGATAGATAGATAGATAGATAGATAGATAGATAGATAGATAGATAGATAGATAGATAGATAGATAGATGGATGGATGGATGGATGGATAGATAGATAGATAGATAGATAGATAGATAGATAGATAGATAGATAGATAGATAGATAGATAGATAGATAGATAGATAGATAGATAGATAGATAGATAGATAGATAGATAGATAGATAGATAGATAGATAGATAGATAGATAGATAGATAGATATTTGTCAGTGGCATTTTATCATCCCCACCGCACAGAGTGGAGTATGATTGTGATGGCGTCGGCACGTCAAAAATGCAACTCCTTATTCCCAAAGGGAGAGATTATACGCCAAACGTAAACAGGAAATTCCCTTTGTATTAATCGTATTTGTTTTGTTACATGCCATGTCATTCTGTAAATATCTCAGGAAACATGCAGAATTCTCAATAAACCTCCGCATTTTATGGAATAATACAATTAATTTTATGTCAAACATACTTTCTGAAATAATAATGAAAATTAGATTAAAGTGACTTTCTTGTTTAAATATGATATCGTTTGCAACCCAGTTGGAAATTCTAGAATGATGGCAGGAGTACTGTCAGTGGAATGTATGATATGAATGACAGTGAGGATATGAATGAGATACATGAGCAATGACAGCAGAGACAGAACCTGTAGCCCTCATTAGATAAAATTGCATGGACAATAAAGATCCTGACGAGTGGTAAATCACCTGGATGTGATGAGATACCAGCTGAACTAATTAAAGTGGGAGGAGAAGAAAGCATACAAATCTATCACGCATTATGTAAAAAGATATGAAAATATGGTATATGGCCAAAAGATTGGAAGAGAACTATCTTCATTCCAATACCAAACACGGGCACCCTGAAATTATGCACCAGCTATAGAACTGTTGCCCTGATGAAGTCATGCAAGTAAAATTATACTAACAATGATAATGGGAAGACTTCGTAAGAAAATGGAAGAAGAAATTAATGTGGTTTAAGCTGAATTTAGACAAGAAAGAGGAACAAGACATCACATACTCATCTCATCTCTTAGTTTTTCTACATACTAATCATGCGTTTAATAATAGAGAAGTGCAGAGAATTTAATGTAAGCTTATTTTCATGTTTTGTTGATTATTCAATGGCATTTGACTGTGTACAACATCAGAAACTTTGGGAAAACATGAGGATTATGGGATTTCCGTCACATGTAATACAACTCATCAAAATGCCCTATCTAGACCAACAAGCAGCGGTTAGAATAGCTGGAGAGGCATCAGATTGGTTTGATATCAAGCAAGGAGTCCGTCAGGGCTGTGTGCTATCCCCCTATTTGTTTAACCTGTACGCCGAAAATATAATGAGAAATGTCATAGATTATATAAACAGGGAGTTATATGATGCGCTAAATATCGGTGGTCATGACATACCATATATTCGGTATGCTGATGATACAGTATTGCGTTCCACAACACAGAAAGGTATAGAAAACCTAATAACCTCAACCCAAATAATAGTGAAAATGACAACTTATATCTTAACATAGCAAAACCAAAGATAATGCATACAGATACAACTACTATGGAGAAAGAAATATATGGTAATGAGAAAAAATTGGAGGTGGTGGACAATTTTGAATATCTTGGGTCATTGATTACCAACAATGGTGACACAATGAAAGAAGTTAAAAGACAAATAGGTAATGCTCTTCAAAACCTAACACAACTGAATAAATTGTGTAGAGGAACAGATAGAACTACAAAAATCAGATTTTTAAGAGCGGGCATCTTTCCCATTGCAACATACGCCTGTGTGACCTGAACACTTACTAAACAAGCTGAATAGAGTATAAATGCCTTTGAATATAAATGTTATAGACGAGTTCTAAGAATATCTTGTATAAAGGAAAGAACGAATGCATCCATACTTCAAGAGCTAAATATTGAAGAAGGGTGGCATTTAAAGACGATAAACCAAATAAAATTGAAATATTTTGGTCACTTGGAACGTCACAAAAGTTTGGAGAGAACAATAATGGAGGGTTATTGCCTGAGAAAAGAGGAAGAAGAAGGCCAAAGAGAAGATGGGTGCAGAATGTGGCGGATGATCTCTAGATGGGTGTATCGGACGCGGGACATTTTGCTTATGACCGAGAAGTTTTCCGGACGGTTGTTATAGGAGAGAAGTTCTGCGAAAGATATGCTACTGAATGAATGAATGAATGAATGAATGAATGAATTTTCCATTGTTTTCTGTACGAGAAGTCGGCGTTAAAGTCCAACTAATCGCTGTAGGGAAGGGAATGAACCCCGTACCTCGCCGTCAGAGCATCAGAGGTTTAAACGCACGCGCATTAAGACTGTGGGCCAGGCTGTTCTAATCGGGATATATAATAGTAACACAGCAAGGAATCCTTGTCTTAACAGTAACCAAAGCTGAGGAGGCAGGTTAGACGAGACTGAATTTGGAATTTTTGTTGTTGAAATATTGGAATTAGAATTGGACTCCTTATCTGTCTGTCAGGATGGCCGAGCGGTCTAAGGTCTTTTGTTCAGGGTCTCTTGTGGGCGTGGGTTCAAATCCCACTTCTGACAATGTTGTTGTTGTTGTTTGTCCATCAAGAATGATGATGGCCATTCATTTCATCCAGTGTGTTGAAAGTATGGAGCCCTGAGTTCTAAGATGGCTGATAAGGCCTCTCTTTGTCTGTTTTTTCTATTGATTTTTTTTGTTTGCTGATCCATGTCGATATGAGTTCAGCTACTGTTTGGGCAATTATGTATTAAATAGTTATTTTGTTATTCTCCAAGTTCTGTTTAATTCTGGGTGCTCTTATGAACGTTTTCCCGCGAGAGCTCTGCTTTCTCCAAGCTAGGACTCGGTGTGAATTATAAATGCGTTTGGTCGTTGATATCCCGAGTATACGTTCTATCCTGATCTTTCCTTTTGCTGATATTCTGTATTTGGAATATTTTCATATTTCCTGTTCAGTCGCTTTGTTTTAATCACGGATTTCATGAAAGATGCGTCCAGTCCACAACAAAAGTACAGATGAGTAATTGTTATATTTATATTTTCATGTAGGGTTTTTCATGTAGTTCTATTGGTGTGTGTTTGCTGTTTGTGAGCTGACGAAGGCTTTGGCCGCAGTGTCCAGTTTGTTACTTTAGATCGTGTTCTAGTAAATGTTACCATCTGCTTCTCGTTTTTGTGTGTGTGTGTGTGTGTGTGCGCGCGCATGAGTGCGTGAATGGGTGGAAGTGTGAGTAGGTGTGTATGTGTGTGCGTGGGTGTGTGTGTGTGTGTATGTGTGTGTGTGTATGTGTTAGGAAGGGGGGGGGGGGGGTGATGATTCATTCATTATAGTTTGAATAAAGCATTACTGCACGTCAATTTGTATGTTGTTTAATAAAATATTCAGTAGCCTGGTTGGCATATATTCAGTTCAAATATACGAGCCACAAAATGATAGTTTCAGAACCTTTGAAGTAAACGGTGACTAGAGGAGTCAGCGAAAGGGAAAAGCAGGAAACCAAACCTTTGCCGAGAGGGTAGGGGTGTTCTATGTTCGGAAAACTGCGTGTTTGGAATACTTCATGTAAAAGGTAGAGAGGGAATGGCCGGGCAGAGGTGAATCAACGAGATGCTTGATCCTCGCGGGGGTCGTTCATCTAGGATAAATAACGTAACTTGTTTACCTTTTCAATCAAATGTTATCGTAGCAGAGAGAAGTCCCCCTCATATCACTCCCACTCAACCTCAAATGCATATATATATATATATTAATTAATCTTGCTTGCATGAAATCATGATTTGTTGGAGATGTAATATTTGACCAAATCGGACAATGATCTGGTGTCCATTTTATGAAGGGCAGTCGACGTGGAAACATATGACAACGAAAACGTCCCGTCCCTGTCCCCCCCCCCCCCGCAAGATGGAATGGAACCCTGACCATCAGACTCCCAGGCTAATGCATTAGCCGTAGCGCTACCTTTCTACTACACTCTCCTTGTCATTGTTGTCTTTGGTCACTGAGTAGAGCCAATGGTTGTGGCTCATGGAGCAGTTTTACAATCGCGCATTTAAAAAAAAATTAAGTTGCATGTCCTTCACAGGACGTAGCAGTCAACCCCAGCATTTTCGTTGTTCATGACTCCTGGGCAAATTTTACGTTCAGTAGTTTGCCATTGCTTTCTGAACGACCGGCTCTATACCTTTTTCGAAAAAAACCAGCACCGCTGTGTTTCGAACTTCTAAATCAGCCGCTGACAAACTGAAGCAGGCCGCTATGCGACGATTTTCGCAATGGTATGAGCGCCTGTTGTTCAAAAACCAATGGCAAACTTCTGAACAAACAATTGCGTTAAAAAACATAAACAGTAGAGAAATGCTGTGGTTTTTTTTTAGTGTGTGTGTGTGTGTTATTTTTTTTTCGTTCGCTCGCTTTCAACTCAAGCGTAGTCCATACACGTGCTACTACTTTAAGTACACTTAAATGTTTTTTGCATGTGGATTGGCTTTCCTTATTACCAGTCTTCAAAGCCATCAGGCAAACCCACTCCGACTTCAGAGGTACTTGTAACTTACGTCCCCAATTCAAGGACGAGAAGTCAACATTTTAATGTAACTAATCTGTGTATGGATTGGACACGCTGATCGGTATCAGCTCACCGGAAGTTTAAGGAACAAGCGCTCTTATCCATTTCAGCCATGCTGGGCTCCAAATGCTGGGGTTAATTGCAGCGACCTGTAAAGGGCATGCAGCTAACTTGAACACGGTGTGACCAGGCAGTCAGTGACCATTACCTCCTCCGGCGTCTGGTAATGACAGATACTACCAATGAAGTGTAAAATATTAGGTCTTTTCCAGGCAACGTCAGCATGAGGTGGAATGGTCAGTCCCTCTCCTCTCCGCTTTACCTTCCTAAACAATTCCCTACATTTAAGAAAATCGCCTGTACCCATTGTATAAGGGTATAAGGCTGAATTCGCTGTTTGTGTGGAAGCAAATTAACTTCCTCCTCTTAGCTAGGTCATGAACATTCTTCGAAAGCTCTTCTCAAACTTGTGTCCTGCGATAGGTTATGTTTTCTCAAACGTGTGTCCTGCGATAGGTTTTGTTTCCATCCTCTCATGTCACTGTACTAACACAGCATAAACATGTGTTCGTTGGCCTTCTGTGTCCTGTCCACTCATGAACATTTGTTATGGAAACATTTGGTTGTGTTTGTATTTTTCTGTATATATTCAATTGCAAGAGTATTGTCCTCGCATTTTAATTTTGAATACCATACACTTGCTTCCGTAGAAGGATGACGTATCATGTGTAGCTGACCGAACAGGTTTAATGGAGCCTATCCCCTTCTCCTTCATTGGAGCTGACCAGACAGGTTTTAGTGGACCTGTATTCTTCTCCTTCATTGGAGCTGACCAGACAGTTTTAGTGGACCTGTATTCTTCTCTTTCACTGGGTGCCGGGTCAGGAGCAGACACCGGCCATCGTCCCACTCGTCTCTGTCAGAACCGTGCCGTTCTATGATACAGAGAGGCGACCGCATCAGGCGGCACCGTAAGGAGGCTTCATAAGGGGGAGGCATTTTTTTAAAAAAAACATGTAAGGGGCGGCATTTCAAAGACTTGCATCATACTATGATAATCTACCACACGGTCCTGGTCTATGTCATCTAATATTTTAAAGAAGTCCGTATTGCCTACATTAATCCCAGCTTCCCAGCTGTTTAAGCTTTCCGTGTACTGTACACCTCTCTATAGCCAGCCGCTGCACCTTAAGGCAGTTGTCTGGGAGCTATGTGCGCTATGCAATTCTTTTTCGACCTCTTGTTGAATGTTACACTACTAACTGGGACAAAGCAACACCATAGCTGCCCGGTGAATACTTTGGAAAATACACATATTATTTTGTCTTGCCCATTGCCGCGTACATGTTTCTCTTATGTTCTTTTCCTCGCCTGCCTGTTATTTTTACAAATAAGGTGGCACCTTGCCGACTTGACAGACGATAGTTTGTTACATTGTGCTTCAAATACAGGCATAATAACTACAAGTTCATGGATGGAGTTATACTTCTCTATAGCACAAAAGCCTGAGCTGAATTGTAGAGACCATGTGTTGTCCATGCAGCATGATCCCTCTCTCGGCCGTGCCTAGTATACTCCAGAGGGAAATGTAACATAAATATAATTTGAACAAGACAAGCTTACAGAAGCTGCAGAGCAGTCAAGCAATGCTCTAACTGCCCGCCTGTCGGTGCTTCTATCCTAGACTAGTTGCCGACCAAGACTTAGGACCTGATCTATCCTACCATGACATTTACTGTCTCGATTGTCCTTCAACCGCCAAAGCGTTAAAACTCAAACTGGAGTAAAAATGTAACAAAGTCGCTCACCTTAAAGACTGGTGCAATTTGAGACAATCCTTTTTTATTCAGATTTGATCTCCTTTTCAGAAATAGACAAGACACTGTTGTAAAAATATAACGCGCCCCTGACACGGGGACGGGACGTTACATGTTAATACAAACCCAGCTGTTCATATCTTTCTGTAATTGCCCAATCTCTCAAGGACTATCGCAAACTATTGCAAACTCGTCGTCTATAATTTATTTATGTCCCGGTCCGAACATGGTATGAATGCTATACAAACAGGCGATCTCTTCTCTCGTAAATATGCCTCGCCTAGACGATCAAATCCTTTTATCACGGAGCTCAAAGGAAAACACACAGCTGACTTGATGTCCTTTCTCGAAGCGACCTCCGTTGCTGTCCTGACGATGCTTACGTCGTCCTTAGTTTCTAGTGGTCAAGTCATTCTATTGTTAGACTGGGAATCTCCTAATTCCTATTAGGTGGTGCGCGTGAGCGTGACCACTATGTGGCATTTACTATTATTTTATAACTATGTTGCATTTCCTCGCACCCGTGATAAGGCCTGTACACTCTCAGTTGCGCACCTCCGCCCGAGGCCTTACATAAGGCTAATTTCTCTTGAAACCTCTTCTGCTGATATGTCTCAAATATTGTAGTTGTCTTTCCCTCACGTGCGTCTGTACTCAGGGTGCCAGATTGTGGAAATACGGAACCAGGACACCATTCCTTGTCTGCCCTTTATTGGAGCATAGGAACACAACCAACCCATGTAAGCAGGTCTATCTTTTGCTATCTCCTACAGCTCCCTCCGTGTCCTAACAATATTATTCAGCACTGTCTGTAATTTGAACTCTTATACTGTTAGGTCTCCAACTATATCGTTTGCCTTATGTCTTCCAAGCATTAAACTGTCCTCGGTTTTCTCAGTGAGTACTAATATCCGTCGCCAGTGTATTTTCTTCATCTCTTGGTTCACGAGAATTTATCTAGTACTTTCCACGAGCTCAACATTGGTGATTTTGTCATACCATACTAGTGCCAGTACTCTGTGCAGGCACCAATTAGTGAAGAATGTTTGTAATTTATTCGTCATTCTTTTAGTTGTTCTCCATGTTTCTGACGAACACAGTAGTGCTGATTTAATAATGGGGTTTTCAATTTGTTTTAAAATGTTTAGTGCTAAATGTTAACTTCCTTTGACTTCCACAAATTTTCTGGTGATATGAAAGCTCCTCTTGTCTTTTGTATTTTTATTTTAATCTCTATCTATTCCTCCATTCTTGTCTACATTGCTTCCCAAATGTGTGTATGATTCTAATTCTTGAAGTGGGGTTTCACCAATGGAGATCGGGTTGCTATTTGCTTGGTTTAATCTCATTGTTTTTGCTTTTGCCTTCCCACTATGAATTTTTAGACCTAGTTGTTGGGGACATCCATTAGGCATACAAAATGCCCCCCCCCTCCCCACGGGGGAAAGGGGAGGGGTCCCTCTTAATAATAATTTGCCATTTAAACGAAACACTATTTTTTAAATGTACGTGTTTATAAGTTGTATGTACTCATAAATTATGATGTAATATTGACAACAGGTTAAAAAAAAACCTGTAAATTACAAATTATAAGAACGTTTTATTGCCTTTACTTACGTCATAAGACTGCTTCACTCAAAATTTTATATTTTACACTTCTCAAGTATTTCTGGCAACAGCTGTGTCTGATTTTGGATCCAAGTATGAAAGTCCACACACAAAAAAGATCAAAATGTGTTTTCACAATCAAAACTGATTCAGCTAAACAAAGTGAAGCTCGATTCCTTTCATCGTGCCAGTAAACATTTATGGGGTTGAAAGTGCGCTGGAAGGTAAATTCGCCCAAACAAAAGCTCAGTTTCACGAAATGAAGAATATTATGTGCAATGTTTGTCAATCGGTGTGAGAAAAAGAGTTCTTAGAAGCTTATTACATCGGGTTCAACCCCTATATTGGTCATTTGAACTGAAATGTTGACCTCTCGTCCTTGGCTTGGGAACATAAATTGCAAGTACCTCAGAAATCAGAGTGGGTTAGCCTGATGGCGAGGGACACTGTTAATGTGAAGAGCTAATCCACACGGAAAAAATCAGCCCAGTGCAGTAGAAATAGTATGGACTGAGAAACAGCTTGTAAGTCGAAGTTCTGGCAAGATCAACGCGTTATACGTTCCCATAAATACGTTAAGTAATAAAAGCTTTGTAAGTCGAAGTTCTGGCAAGATCAACGCGTTATACGTTCACCATAAATACGTTAAGTAATAAAAGCTTTGTAAGTCGAAGTTCTGGCAAGATCAACGCGTTATACGTTCCATAAATACGTTAGTAATAAAAGCTTTGTAAGTCGAAGTTCTGGCAGATGAACGCGTTATACGTTCCCATAAATACGTTAAGTAATAAAAGCTTTGTAAGTCGAAGTTCTGGCAAGATGAACGCGTTATACGTTCCCATAAATACGTTAAGTATAAAAAGCTTTGTAAGTCGAAGTTCTGGCAAGAATGAACGCGTTATACGTTCCCATAAATACGTTAAGTAATAAAAGCTTTGTAAGTCGAAGTTCTGGCAAGATGAACGCGTTATACGTTCCCATAAATACGTTAAGTAATAAAAGATTTGTAAGTCGAAGTTCTGGCAAGATGAACGCGTTATACGTTCCCATAAATACGTTAAGTAATAAAAGCTTTGTAAGTCGAAGTTCTGGCAAGATGAACGCGTTATACGTTCCCATAAATACGTTAAGTAATAAAAGCTTTGTAAGTCGAAGTTCTGGCAAGATGAACGCGTTATACGTTCCCATAAATACGTTAAGTAATAAAAGCTTTGTAAGTCGAAGTTCTGGCAAGATGAACGCGTTATACGTTCCCATAAATACGTTAAGTAATAAAAGCTTTGTAAGTCGAAGTTATGGCAAGATGAACGCGTTATACCTTCCCATAAATACGTTAAATAATAACAGCTTTGTAAGTCGAAGTTCTGGCAAGATGAACGCGTTATACGTTCCCATAAATACGTTAAATAATAACAGCTTTGTAAGTCGAAGTTCTGGCAAGATGACACGCGTTTATACCTTCCCCATAAATACGTTAAATAATAACAGCTTTGTAAGTCGAAGTTCTGGCAAGATGAACGCGTTATACCTTCCCATAAATACGTTAAATAATAACAGCTTTGTAAGTCGAAGTTCTGGCAAGATGAACGCGTTATACGTTCCCATAAATACGTTAATTAATAAAAGCTTTGTAAGTCGAAGTTCTGGCAAGATGAACGCGTTATACGTTCCCATAAATACGTTAAATAATAACAGCTTTGTAAGTCGAAGTTCTGGCAAGATGAACGCGTTATACGTTCCCATAAATACGTTAAATAATAAAAGCTTTGTAAGTCGAAGCTCTTGCAAGATGAATGTGGTATGTGTTTTCCAATATAATCCTTAAATAATAAGAAATATTATTTAAATTTATATTATTTTTTATATTATATTATAATTATTATTGTTTTAGAAGTCAAAGTACTTTACCGGCACTGGAGGACTTGCATTGAACGCAGTGATGACTACATCGAAAAATGATACATTTGTTCTTTACTTTTTCATAATATATTCACACACACACACACACACAATTAAAATTTTCATTTGAAGTGCGCCCCCCCCCCCCTCCCCTCGTACAGATATAAGAATAAGTTATTTGCCCGTGTAATGAGAGGCGAGACAATGGAAAGCATCTTGACAACTGGAAAAATCGGGAGTAGAAGAGCGAAATGACGCTGGATGGGATGTGGCGGAGGAAAGAAAGGATATCTTAAGTAGAACTGATCCAGAACACCAGGGAGCTGAGATCTGTGGAGACGCCAGTTGGCAGGGCACATGCTTGCTTGCTTGAGTTCGCTGGCTGTGAACTCCAGCGTGAAGTCCTGTATGTCGGATGAAGACATCCTGTTGTCCAACATCAGTGTGATGTCATACAGGACTGAGGTTTGCGTGAGTATCCGTTGTCCCATGTCTGGCTTATTGGTGTGCAGACTGGTGGTTCCTCGCCGTGCAGGCAGATACTCTCCGACTTCGGAAGAATCAGCGATCCTACTACGTTAGCCAGGACCCCGAAGGAACCTGTTGCCCAGGACGCACGACTAGGACGTGTTAGTAGGTCTTGACCAGTATAGAACCTGGCCCTGGTGCCTTGGAAACACCTCTGCGTCCCGGCAGGGCACATGATGGTGATATAAACCAACTGATTCAGTGCAAAAAGATAATAGGTCGGGGCCAAATAGGGGACACAATCAAATGAGCAAGTATTATAATGTCAATGTCCGTTCACTGAGCATTAAAATTGGGCAAGATGCCGAGAAACAAAACAAATAATACGATGACCCTAGTATGGCGATATATCGTCCTTCTGTCAAAACTGAAGGTCACATTTGGCAAAATATTATCTTTTGTTTCCTGAATCAGTTAAATAACAAGAGCTCGTAAGTCGAAGTTCTCGCAAGATGAACGAGTTATACATTTCCCTAAATACGTCGTAAATAACCAGAGCTCGTAAGTCGAAGTTCTCGCACGTTGAAAGCGTTATATGTCCCCCCTACCCCACTTTCTATATACCTAAGGAGTCACGGTAGCGCAGTGGCTAGACGTTCGCCTGCCGGCCCTGTGGTCATTGGTTCGAACCCGCATCAGGGCGAGTTTTTAAAATTTACCTGGGCTCCGAGGTCACCACAGACTAAAATATGAACCAGGAAATGTTTGGGAAGTAAAGGCGGCTGTTGTGATATTGATCACATGACCAACCGAGTGGTTATTAGTCAATGAAAATATTAATCTTGAACTCCGTGCCCAGTGAGCCTTAAAGTGTATAAAAAGGTTCTTTACTTTCATATTAACCTAGAGGTCAGCGTAGCCAAATGGATAAGAACGCGTGTTCTTAAACATCAGGTGTGCTGATGCTGAGGTAAGCGGTTCAACACCTACACCGGACAGTTGGACTAAAATGTTGACCTATTATCCTTGACTTGGGGACGTAGATTACAAGTACCTCTGAAGTCGGAGTGGGTACGCCTAATGGCGAGGGACACTGTTAATAGGGAAAGCTAATCCACATGCAAAATTCATTCCAGCACTACTAGAATCAACGACTGCAAGAGAAGGTCAACCAGAGAGACAAATGGAGACGGGTTGTATCTGCAGCAAAGAACCTCAAAGGCTCGGAACGCTGAAGAAGAAGAAGAAGAAGAAGAAGAAGAAGAAGAAGAAGAAGAAGAAGAAGAAGAAGAAGAAGAAGATATATATATATATATATATATATATATATATATATATATATATATATATATATATATATATATATATATATATATATATATATATATATATACCTTAAGTCGATGGATCCTAGTTATTAAGCCTTTTTGAAGCACAATGTACCAAACTATCGTCTGTCAAGACGGAAAGGTGCCAACGATATACCTTAAGTCAGATATGACTGAGCTACCGTATAACAGTAGACGGTACTACCTGCTTTCTGTTAGCGCCGAACGTTGGGCGGCGCTTACCAAACCCGACACCCCACATTGTGCCAACGGCTTCGGGCGGAAGAGCGCAATTGGGAGGGTACAAGCCTTACCCTGGTGCGAGGAAATGCAAGTAAAGACAAAATGTCATGGCAGGGCAGACCAGGCCCTAAGCCTTGGTTGGCGGCTGGTCTAGGATCGAAGCTTCCGACAGGCGGACAGTTAGAGCATTGCTTTGCTGATCCGGCAGCTTCTGCAGCTTGTCTTGTTCCAGATGTAGGGGTGTTACCTTTCCTCTGGAGTGAACTAGGCAGGCCGAGAGAGGGATCATGCTGCATGGGCAACACATGATCTCTATATTTTAGCCCAGGCTTTGTGCTATGGAGAGGCAATAACTCCATCCCTGGTCTTAACTGGTCTCGGAATCAAAGCGAGAGGCAACTGTTACGGGTTATAAGTCCCTGTCAATTGGCGTAGACATGGGGCGCCACGCGTTGCCTCTGACGGTGGGAGACACCTACAGGTGTCACTGATCAGCTACCGCCCGCCTCAAGCTGGGCAGCCCCCGGCCAATTGGGTGCTGATCCGCCACAGCCTGCCTGCTTCAATGGGTGCTTGGGGCTAGGACAAAATCTGAATCGCAGGCTGTAAAACCAATGCACCAGGTACAAACAAAATAAAAATAGAAACCTCAAGCTACGGCTTGCAACCTGGAACGTGAGAACCATGTGTCCAGGATTTTCCACTGACTTGACCAATATTGACGATGTGAGAAAAACGGCTGTGATTGATGCCGAACTCAATCGTCTTAACATTGATATTGCTGGCCTGCAGGAGACTCGCCTCGCTGAGGAAGGGTCACTCAGGGAAAACAATTACACCTTTTTTGGAAGGGTAGAGGGCAGGCAGAAAAAAGGCAACACGGTGTGGGCTTTGCAGTGAAGAATTCGCTACTGGGAATGATTGAAATTCCAGCAGGAGGAAATGAAAGACTATTATCCCTGCGCTTGGCAACCTCTTGTGGGTTTGCCACCATTATTACTGCATATGCACCGACACTCGATTCCTCTGATGATGTGAAGGATTCGTTCTATGAGGAGTTAGACTCCGTGATCAAGGCAGTTCCAAAATCTGACTACATTTATATGCTCGGTGATTTCAATGCTCGTGTGGGCAAGGACTCGAGTTCATGGCCAGTGTGCCTTGGAAAATACAACATCGGTCGCATGAATGAAAATGGGCAAAGGCTGCTGGAGCATTGCACCAGTAATGACCTATGTATTACAAACTCCTTTTTTAAAACAAAAGAGATGCATAAGGTCACATGGAAACATCCAAGATCCGGCCATTGGCACCAGCTGGACTTCATCATCACACGGAGACAACATCTGAACCATATATCATTGACTCGAAGTTACCACTAGTGCTGACTGTGATACGGATCATTCTTTGGTTGTTGCAAGGGTTAGACTGAGACCAAAGAGAATCTACACAGCTAAACACAAATCTAGCCCCAGGATTAATATTATTAACACTCACGATCCTGAAAAGTGCTTTCAGTTTCAACAGCAACTTGAAGACGCTTTCACTGATACACCAGAAAATTGTACAGTAAATGAAAAGTGGGGTCAAATTAAGGAAACTCTTTATAAACTGCCGTAGGGGTTTACGGCACTGTGGATCATCAGAGGCAGGACTGGTTTGCAGCAAATAGCGAGACTCTGCAGCCCTTGATTGATAAGAAGAAGAAAGCTCTCTTAAGAAACAAGGAAAGACCAACGCGTAACACTCTGAGTGAGCTAAGGCAAGCTAGGAAGGATGTGCAAAAGGCTGCCAGGCAGTGTGCAAATGATTATTGGATCAAGTTATGTGAGTCCATTCAAATCGCAAGTGATAAGGGAGACATAAGAAGCATGTATGAAGGAATAAAGAAAGCCTGTGGTCCAGTGATCAAAAGAAGTGCACCATTGAAAACCTTGACTGGAGAAATCATCACTGATAAGAAACAGCAGATGGACAGATGGGTAGAGCACTATTTGGAGCTTTACTCAAGTGAGACCAAACTAGCGGATGATGCCCTCAACGCCATAGAGGCTCTACCAACTCTTGACCACCTGGACACACTTCCCACCATAACAGAAGTTAAGTGTGCTATAAATGAACTTGCATCTGGCAAGGCTCCAGGTAAGGATGGGATTCCAATAGAGGTTATCAGGAGTGGGCAAGACACACTCACTATACAGATCCACCAGCTAATAGAGCTATGCTGGCGTGAAGGACAAGTCCCACAGGATTTCAAAGATTCAAGCATCATAACACTGTACAAGAACAAGGGCGATCGGAGCGACTGCAACAACTATAGGGGTATCTCACTTCTGTGTATTGTTGGAAAAGTATTTGCCAGAATTGTTCTGCGCAGACTTCAAGTCCTAGGAGATCAAGTCTACCCCGAATCACAGTGTGGCTTTCGACAGAACCGGTCTACCATTGATATGATATTCTCATTGCGACAAATGCAAGAAAAATGCCGTGAACAGAATCAACCACTGTTTATTGCCTTCATCGACCTCACAAAGGCATTTGATTTGGTCAGTCGTGAGGGTCTGTTCAAGGCACTAAAGAAGATTGGCTGCCCACCAACTCTTCTGTCCATTGTGGAATCGTTCCACACAGGCATGAAGGGTATAATCAAGTTTGATGGTGCAACTTCTGAAGAATTTGAAATCAAGAGTGGAGTTAAGCAAGGTTGTGTACCAGCTCCCACCCTCTTTGGAATATACTTTTCACTTCTACTGAAATATGCCTTTCGTGATCAGGATGGTGGTATATACATTCACTCACGCTCAGATGGCGGCCTCTACAATGCTCAGAGATTGAAAGGCCTAAGACCAAAATTAGGAGGGTACTGATCAGAGAGTTGCTTTTTGCAGATGATGCTGCAGTTACGACCCACTCTGAGGAAGAATTGCAATGTCTACTCTCTGCATTCTCCAATGCTTGTTCTGAATTTGGTTTTTAAAAAAAAAAAATTAAAGGGCC
>JACEFZ010004895.1:0-39920 GCA_014155875.1 Cepaea nemoralis | reverse complement strand
CCCCAGCCTTTTCCCAAAAGGTTTGGTTAAAAAATTTGGGGATGGGAATTTCCAAAAGCATCCAGTGAAATTTCCAGAGTGTCTTTAAAACGTTTCCTCTGGCCACCTTGTTAGCGTTTACCACAACGCAGTTCGCTGTAAAAAATTCGTTTAGGGAGCCTGTGATCTGGCATGCGAGTCAAGTGACCAGCCCAGCGAATCTGATTCTTCATCAGTAGAGTGTGGATACTGGGCATGGATGCTCTTTCTAGGACTTCAGTGTCTGGAATCTTGTCTTGCCATTTAATCTTCAGTAGCTTCCTTAGGCAGACTGTGTGGAATTGGTTTAATTTCCTAGCGTGTCGCTGATAAACAGTCCAGGTTTCACAAGCATATAGCAGTGTGGATAATACAACTGCTTTGTAGACTTTTAGGTTTGTTTGCAGGCTTATTCCAGTTCTGTCCCATACATTCTTGTACAGTCTGCCAAAGGCTGCACTGGCCTTGGAGATTCTTGCATTCACTTCGTCATCGATTGTGGCAGCTTGTGACACGGTGCTGCCAAGATAGGTGAATTTGTCCACAACACTTAGTCTATGATCATTCACTTTGATATTCGGCACAGTGTGATTATTCCCTGGAGCTGGCTGGTACATAACTACAGTCTTCTCCAAGTTGATATTGAGCCCAAAGTTGGCACAGGCATGTGAGAAAGCTGAAACATTATGTTGCATGTCCGCCTCTGAGTTGGCGTATAGAGCGCAATCATCAGCAAACAGGAGCTCTCTGACGGTGCCGCTGTTAATTTTGGTTTTAGCTTTCAGCCTTCTGAGATTGAATAACTTTCCATCCATACGGTAGTTGATGTCTATTCCAATGTCGTCGTTCTCGAAGGCATTCATCAACATGGCTGAAAACATGAGGCTGAACAGTGTTGGTGCCAGGACACATCCTTGCTTCACTCCATTGGTGACAGGAAAGGGTTCAGACAGTTCACCATTTTCCTGTACTCTTGCCTGCATGCCGTCATGAAATAGCCGCACTATTTGGACAAACTTTCGTGGACAGCCATATTTTGCCATAATCTTCCACAGTCCTTCTCTGCTGACTGTATCAAAAGCCTTGGTAAGGTCAATGAAAGTGGAGAACATTTCGCAGTTCTGTTCCTGACATTTCTCTTGCAGCTGCCTTGCAGCGAAAATCATGTCAACAGTTCCACGTTCTTTTCTGAAGCCACATTGACTCTCAGGAAGAAGACCTTGATCGAGATGGGCTGTGAGGCGATTGAGAAGAATTCTGGCGAGTATCTTCCCTGCAATTGAAAGCAAGGAGATGCCTCGGTGGTTGTCACAGGATTGGCGGTTTCCTTTACGTTTGTAAAGGTGGACTATTGACGCGTCCTTAAAATCTTGTGGCATGGTCTCGTTCATCCATATGTTTGTGAAGACTTGGTGAAGCTGCTCTGTTAGGACCGGCCCACCTGCCTTGTATATCTCTGCTGGGATGGAGTCAGGACCAGGTGCCTTGCCGCTGGAGAGTTGCTGGATGGCTTTGTTTATTTCCACTATGGTTGGCAGGTCATCAAGAGTCTCATTGGTGGGAACTTGAGGAAGGCAGTCGATGGTTTCATCATCGAAGAAGGAAGTTGCATTTAAGATTTTAAGTGACGTTGGATGAAGAATGACTTGCGCGATGACTTGGATTAAAGTGAGGAAGAGTTGCGCAATTCGTCGACCTCACTCTCTCGCCTGAGTCCACCTGAGTCCAGTGGCAAGACAAGTCGAGACGATTGGAGACGAATACAGGTGCAGTGGATGACCAGGGCGCTCTACGTGCCTTGCCGTGCTCATTACGTTCCACAACGCTTTGCAGGTAAACGCCGTCTTGCCCGTTGAATCAGGAATGATTTCTTCCGCGCAGTCTGCCGAGTCCTGTCTTCACATGCTGGGTAGGCATACACTAGTTTACCTCTTGGTTTGACACCAAATCGGATACCCATGCCTGGTTTAGCCAGCCTCTCACAGCTGTTGCCCGGGGGGTGGCCGCTGTCGCATTATGTAAAATATATACTACTGAACGCACGTGAAACACGGACAATAAGCAGACACGCTGAGAAACATGGACAATAAGCAGATAAGCTACGAAACATGGACAATAAGCAGACACGTTGAAAAACATGGACAAAAAGCAGATAAGCTGAGAAACACGGACAATAAGCAGACACGCTACGAAACATGGACAATAAGCAGACTCGTTGAAAAACATGGACAATAAGCAGAAACGCCGAGAAACATCTGATAGCAATGGGCAAGTGGTTCCAGGGGGACATACACAGAACACCTGAGCGGATCTGACAGTCCATGAAGAAATCAATAAAAATTGGATGTTTATTGGATAAATTAAACATACACACAGTCAACACATTATGGGAACGTTTTGCGGATAAATACACTGTAAGACAAGGTGACAACCAAACAAAAATGAGGGGGGGGGGGGGCAGGGCTAGAAATAAATACTTGATTGACATGTCCATATCGTATAATAGGGACACCCCGGGAAGGTTAACCCGGTCAACAAATGCCCGCAGACATCGGATGTGTCGGCCTAACGGCGCAAGAACGCAGCTCTGCTGTAATCAGGCACAACGCAATCACGCCTGGAAAAAAACTCCAAATGAACGCAGCAGAAGAAGAAGAAGTATAATAGGGACATGACACGGTTCTGGGGTCATTGTATGAGATGGTGAACCCTGATCGCTCACGCTGGTCGGTGTGGCACATGTTGATGATTATGATGATTACCAAATCCATTGATCACGGTGGCGATGATGAAATGATTAATGAAAGCTAACCAGTACGACCTCGCCGATATTATTCGCCATGGTCAAGCGAATCTTGGATGCTGCATTCGGCTACACACACGGTCCCAGACTCGGCGAGGAACGAAACATGTTGCCACTGAATAAGGCCTTCATGGGCGACAAGACAATCTTGTCACCGAAGGAAAGTGATGCCAGCAGCACCCTCCTCAGATTGGATGAACTGATTCGCTGATGCAGGATGAGCTTCAAACCGAATAAATCAAGAATTCTGTCGATCGTCAAGGATAGAGTGGCGGAAAGTTAGTTCGGGGTTGCCGGGCAGGCAATTCCCGCCGTTGTAGAGGAACCGGTACAGAGTCTCAGCCGTGTGTACGATGACACCCTGACGGACAAGAATGCGATAATAGAAATACACGAAACAGCGGCAAGCGGTCTGCATTCCATCAAGAAAAGCAGACTGATAGGCAAATTCAAGACCCGGTGTCTCCAATTGTTCTATGCGCACTCACGCATTGCGCAGCCACCTTACCATTCAGTTCAATTTTCAAATTCATTATACCTTCATCGCAAGTCGCAAGTATTTCTTATTATTGAGCCCATTATAATGCCAAAGTGGAAACCATCTTATGATACTAATCGGAAATATAATGATCAACGGGAAAGACATTTGTGGGTACTTTTGCTTTAATTCACCCCAAACAAATTTCTGAGTTATATTTAGCGTCACGAGCTATATTTAGCGCCGACGGTGATCTCCCTGTGTTCGGCTGGAGTGCGTGTCAGTGCGTTTCAATTGCCCCACACCACAGTGTTGTTTCTTTGGGGCTGTGGCAACCCGTTTCTGTGTGAGTGTCTGTCTCCCTTCGATCCTCATTTGCATCGGTCCTACAAATTACTTTCCGGTTAGGGTTAGGATTAGGGTTAGGGTTAGGGTTGTGTGTACCCTACCCCTAACCCTACCCCTACCCCTAACCCTAACCCTAACCGGAAAGTGAAAGAATAGCGCACACGGCCGCATAGAATTGCGCACTGAGCTACGGCGCAAAACACGGAAACCCCCTGGATGTTCGGCGCAACACAGGGAAGCCCTGGATGTGACGTCATACCCTGGGATTCCCTTTTGTTTGGGGTGAATAAAATCAAAAGTACCCATTTGTGTGGCTCAAGAAGTCCACTGATGATTCTGAACAGGCATATTGTAAATTGTGCCATTGTAATATTGTTCCAAGACTTTCAAATCTCGCAAATCATGATACAATAGAAAAACACAAGCGGAGCGCGCCATCTTCTTCACAAGAAACACTTTCAGTGATGAAAATATGCAAGAAAATTGATGATAAAGTCAAATTATCAGAGTTACAAATTGCTGTTAACTGTTAGCATGTCCTCCCATAGTGCCATACGCACCATCGATCACTTAGGTGAAATAATGGTAGCCCATGGATATGGCAACACTCTTGGTCAGATAATCATATCACTAATAAGAAATGTTCTTTCATCATCTTTAAGATCTGAGCTAATTCTAGATCTGCAATACACGAAGTATACACTCATCATTGATGTCTCGACCCAAAAGTATTTGTGCATTTTAGTTAGATACCTCAGCAATAAAATAAATGAAATTACTACTAGTTTTCTAGGTTTGATTCCAGTTCAGGAGGCTACAGGAGAGAATATATTTAATTTGATTAACAATGACATTGAAAAATGTAATCAAACATTAAAAAATTGCATTGGTTTTGCATCAGATGGTGCTTCCAGTATGGTTGGATGCAACAATTCAGTTTGGTCCAGAATGACAGATGTATCTCCTTCATGTGTCAAAACTACCTTCAAACATTGGATTTTTGCTGACAGAAATACCAAATTGGTTTAGACATAGCAATCTAAGATGAGAAGCATTTAAAGATTTATTCAAAATTATGAACTCATTGACAGAATTTCAGCAAGCTAGAACTGCACCACTTCCTTTTGAGAAAATTTCTTCTACTCACTGGCTTGTCCGGGGAAAAGTAATGTTCAACATTCTAATGAATTGGGAAGAACTCAAGGCTTTGTTTTTAATTTCTGCTGAATTACACGTAGCAGATTATGACACTAAATTTGTCACTGACTTATAAAGGAAATGCTTGTAGATCAAAGAAACTACCTTTATTTTCATTTTGCAACTCATATTGTGCATTTATCAGTTAGTTATCAGTTATCAGTTGGGGTATCTTCATTGCACTCTGGACAGGTCCGTAGGTGCTCAGACCCCCCCCCCCCCCCCAGCATATACATTAGCGTCCGGTGGCTAATAGTGCCAGTTCTGTGTTGGTTGACGAGGCACCTCGTTTTCCCGATGTACCTCTCGCGCCTGGCTGTGCCGATTCTTACTCCCAAGTCTTTCATCCTGGACAGCGATGTGGATTCACTGACGTCAAAGTTCTCTGTTCTCGCCATATCTTTAAGGACGTTAATAACATCGGCACGATCCATGGGCTTTCCATCTACAGGGGGTGCAGAGCCAGCCAGTTTATCAGTTCGTTCATTTCCCTCGACTCCCGCATGTCCCGGGACGAAGATGAAGGTGACTTTACGGACAACAGACTTACGCAGCGCCTCAATCCACTGTCTATGTACAGGTCCAGCTTCGACCTTCTGAATCATGCTCATTGAATCACTTAGTACACACACGTTGGTATAATGCTGCGATTCCAGCCATATGAAAGCCTGTGTAACTGCCGTCGCCTCCATCGTCATGCTGCTCGTGGTCATAGAGTGGGCACCATTGGATTCTTGAACGGTTCGGCCCGCTGAACGGGCTATAAATTCCCACGCACTTCTCTGCTGCTTTACAACAGATCCATCTGTATAGATGAGCACTTCGGGGCTATCTGAGTGTTCATAGATGAGCGCGTTGACCTCTGCATTGACAGCGGCAGGGTTCTGCTCTCTGCACCATCTGTCGAGTGTGATAATGCAGAAGAAAGTACACTTAAAAGCTGGAGGCACCGGCACCCATTCCTTGCCGGGGTTGATACTGGTAAGACTGCAGTCCTGTATGACGACATCTTCCGCCCGATCCATCCATGATTTGCCCCTCTTTAGCATGTCTGTCAGGGTCTTAAACCTGGCTCGTTTTTCCTAACACATGTGAGACAGTACAAGTACAACGTGATTTGACTTGAGACTCAACGACACAACGTTCAATGGATCTATTTACAGATCAAATACAATACGATGATCATTACAAGATATATGTTATACTTCAATACACTTACATACACAATACAGCTCACAGTCTATCTCTCAAGATGAACAGACACTCGACTTTCGGGCACAGAAACCACACAACGCCTTTCTCTCATCATACGTCCAGTCGAGTCCACGTCCCAGAGCTGTCTGTCTATAGCTCGCAACTTGCCTCCCCACCTGAAGTGGCTTCACGAGGCATGCGTGCGTCTTGCTTCGTCCTTGCCTGACCGCTGGCCGTCTCGTCAGCCAGCAACCTCGCAGGCAGGTAACTACTACTCGCCTGGCGGGCGTAACGAAGTTACGGCATCCCGGCTGGGGACTAAGTCGCCTGGCGGGCGTAACGATGTCACTGCATCACTGCACTACTCTAGACTCTGACATGCTCCCCCGGGGCAGCTTCATGAAAGGTGTCATCTTTCATGTATACTATATGTACATACTGGGTTAATATTTTAACCTTGTCAGAGTCGACCCTTCTGTTGTTATATACATTGGAATCAGAATACATAGACATACACATCTTGACATAGAAACATATAAGAAATGGAAGTTGTATTCAACGACATGTGGTGTTCAACCTTTAACACTTGTCAAGTTTCATCCTCTCGATGGCTGATTACCTCAATTGCATTATTGACCCAGTCAGATCGGTAGTAACAGCTTTCCAAGCAACTACCTCGCAGCCTCCAAAGAAAAAGTAATAATATGGTTTTTGAAACAAATACCATCTGGCTAGACCGAAATACGGCTTTTCATAAGTCGCATTAAACGCTCAAACCCTGACCTTATTTGGCCAGGAGCTCTTGTGTTGGTCTGCAATGTCGGTAACCCTCTACCATGCCCAGTAGATGGCTTCCTGGTGTGTTAACAATCTGGCAACAGCATGGCTATTTATATACAACACATAATCGTATACATTTCACATTATAGCCCTTTGTGTAATGATGTAATAACAATTAAATGAAAGGGGAATAACTTCAAAATTTATGAAATATAATATTTTACAATAATTATTCTATTTCTTAGCGTCATCGCTTGATGTTTCTTCATACTAGCGAGAAAAAGCCGGTAGTATGAATACATTAATCAAGATATGATTCTAAGATTACACTACATAAAAATATAAATACACAATTCGTGTATTCAAACTTGTTGATTCCTAAAGATTTTAGAATCGTCATAGCTTTTTAAACTTTTGTTTGTCGTCTGCTAATTTTGAACTAAATTTCTAACTAATTCGGAAGTACACACGAACCCTAAACAGCTGATGTTGAAACTTGTAGAACACACTTGTTCCGGTCTGATGTAGTTACGGAATGTACAATGTTTTAATCGTTCACGTGTTGGATGTTTCACTGGAAAAACTTCTGGATTTCGATTGACTGCAGCGGTGTAGATGTCAATGTTCAGGTCACACTTTCACACACGGATTTAAAATATCACTGGAATGTTCCAAACGCAGATACCACTGTCAAATTGGATAGTTCGCTTACGGTAAGTTTTGAGCGAATGTGGCACTGTTCTTGTTACGTAATATATACAATTAATAAAGTTCGCTTTCTACCACACACTACACAATTATACACGACAATCACTACATTAATTAATAAAATAAGAACACTATATATATTGGGAGTAACCCCTATCACATCACATCGTAGACATTACATCGTGAATGAAAAAAAATATTCACTGATGGATGGCTGTGTTGATCTGAGTGTATTTTACACACTGCACTCAGACATTGGTGCTCACTGGGTCGGTCGGACAACGGGACAAAAGATCGGCAATCGTGTTGGTTCTGCCTGGGATATGTCGAACCTCGAAGCTGTAATCTTGGAGCTTAAGAGACCAGCGCGCTACCATTTGGTTTGAAGGTACACCTGAATTGATACATCGCAGTGGACTACTGTCAGACTCCACGATAAAATGACGTCCTAGGAGGAATCTGGACAATTTAGTTATACCCACCACTAGAGCTAGGGCTTCCAACTGAGGTATTGACCAAGCCCGTTCTCTCGGTTTCAATTTCCTGGAGACGAAGTACACAGGATGAAGGATGTTATTATGCTCCTGCAACAAGACTGCTCCAATCGCCACGGGACATGTAGATTGGGCAAGATAATACTTTTTGGAATGCAAATTTTAGGCATTCATTGCTTACAATTTTCTCCGGTTTATCTTTTGTTAGTAAGTTAGTAAATACTTCGGTCAGTTCAGAAAAATCAGGTATGAACTGCCTGTAATAATTTATAAGTCCCAACAAACTTCTGACTTGCTTTTTCGTAGTCGGAAGTGAGAGTTTTAGTATCTTGGACACAATGTTATCGTCTGTCGTGACAAAGCCATTGGATATTTTGTACCCCAAGAAGGATATTTCCTGGTAGGCTATGTCTACTTTTGCAGGCTTTACCGTCAGTCCGTGCTGTCTAATGCGTTCAAATGTCTGTTCTAATGTCTTTATGTGGTTTTTCATCGTCTCTGTGTGAACACAAATGTCGTCTATATAGCAAATTATGTTCGGTATATCTACTAGTAGAAGTCGTGTCATACGTACGAATGTAGCTGGGGCATTGACAAGCCCAAATGGAAGTTTGCACCATTCGTACAGTCCCCAAGGTGTGGCAAATGCTGTCAGATGTCTGCTCTGTTCGTCTACCGCTATTTGCCAGTAACCTTTAGTCATGTCTACCTTCGTAAAGAACCTAGCGTCTGTCAGTTCTGTCAGTAGATCGTCAGAGTTTGCCATTGGCTCCAGATCTAGAAGAGTTATCTTATTGAGCTTTCTATAGTCGACACAGAGTCTTATCGTGTTGTCCTTTTTGCGTACTATGACCATTGGAGATGAGAAGTCTGATTGGGATCGTCTTATGATGTTGTTTTTCTCTAAGTTGATGATCTCCTGATGTAAGTTTTCTTTGTAATGCAATGGAATGGTGTATGGTCTGCATTTTATGGGTGTATTTGACGTGAGTGTGATGTGATGTTGTACTAATTCTGTTTGTCCTGGGTTGTTGGAGAAGATGGTGTTGTACTGTTGTATGAGATGTTTGCAACTGTCTGTTTCTGCTTGAGTTAACTTTGGGTTGATTTTAATTTCTTTCAAGCAGTTTGTCGTGTCTAATGCAGGTGTTGGAATTTCGTCACTAGCCTCGTCATCTTCATGGTCTATTATCACTGTACAAGCTGTTGTATCGTTTTGTTCGTTGTCTCTGTTGTAATATGGTCTTAGCATATTGATGTGGAATATTTTGTGTTTGTCTTTTATTTGGATCTCGTAGTCTACAGGTGAAATCTGTCTCGTCACTTTAAAAGGTCCTTGCCAAGAATCAGTCAATAAGTCAATAAGTGTCTGTCACTAGGTAGTAGAAGAAGAACGTCCTGTCCAGGTGTCAACGTTATTGTCCTGTTACCTTTGTCAGCATATTGTCTATAAGTAGCACCAGCTAATTTTAGTGCATCCTTTGCAATTATACAAGATTTGATGATTCTTTCACGCAATGATGTAACGTATACGTATGATGATATGGGTTTAAGTACTGGAGTGGAGTCAGTTAACATTTGATGATAAATAGTTAATGGGCCACGTGATTTGGCACCATAGATAAGTTCAAAAGGAGAGAAACCTGTACTAGAATGTGGTACCTCGCGATAAGCAAAGAGAATAGCAGGTAAATATACGTCCCAGTTCTTGGGATGCTCTTGCGTGACTTTAGCAAGCATGTGCTTTAAATCGCCGTTAAATTTTTCTATTATCCCACTCGAGTGAGGATGGTACGGGGAATTGAAACATTGCTTCACTCCCAACATGTTGGTGAAAGCTTGAGTAGATGCGGCGATAAACTGAGTTCCCCTATCTGATTGGATAGTGTCTGGAAATCCTATCCGAGAAAATATATGGAAGAAAACTTCCATTATATCATTGGCAGTTATGTTCTTTAGCGGAATCGCTTCCGGCCAGCGGCTACATTGATCAATGACGGTTAGAATATATTTATTCCCTCTAGTTGTTGTCTGATTAAGAGGGCCCACTATGTCGACAGATATTTTCTCAAAAGGTCGACTGGCTAAGTCAGTAACTTGTAACTTTGCCTGTGGGTGTTTACCTTTCTTTACCAGTTTTTGGCAGATGTCACAACTTCTGCAATATTGTTTCATGTCATTGCAAAATTTGGGCCAATGAAACTGTGTTAATAATCTTGATCTGGTCTTAGCGTATGCCATATGCCCTGCAAGAGGTATATCATGGGCAAGATGTAAGGCTTGCTTACGATAATTAGTTGGCAAAACAGTTTGCTCTGTTGTGCTGTCACCTCTGGTATAATACCTAGTGAGGATACAATTTTTCAAAGCAAAATACCATTTTGCATTTTTGGTTACCTTTGGCTTTTGGCCGAGCAGATTAAAATATTTCGACAATGAAGGATCAGCCTTTTGAGCTGTTACAAACGTTTCCTTCATGGTTTTAGAAGGTACTGATACTGGGCTAAGCATTTGTATAGCCTCAGTTTGATTACTTTCATCTTGCACTCTAGCAGTAGCTCTGGTTACTGCGTTCACACATTCAATGATATCAGATGGTGATGAAACAGTGTTATCAATGATGTCATGAGATCTTAGTGCTACATTAGCTACCATACATTCATTAGGTGGTGTAACATTATCAATGATGACATTTGATGGTGATGTTATGATATCATCAATGCAAAGAGATGTTACGTCATGAGGCATATCATTCACCTCTGGTAAATTTCCAATTATAATATCGCACACCGGGTTTGTTAATGCTGCGCATTTTACTTTACCAGTGAGGAAAGGTGTTTGAATATATGCCCATGCTAGTGGGTACTTTTCAATATTGCCAGAGAATGTTCTGCATGTTACGTGCCTGCCTGTATAGTCTGTAGGCATTATGAACGTTCTCTTTAGACCAATAAGTGAGCTTCCCGTGTCCCGAAGGACTGTAGCAGACTTGCCATTCACGTATCCTTGATGGACGTTTATTCTGCCTTTGGAATCTACTACCAAATTAGGTTCTTCATTGGCAATAGGAATAGAGTGGCCGCATGTTAAAATGCCATCTTCATAAAAGGTATTACAAACAGTACATTTATTTGCGTTAAACATATCAAAAGCCTGTGCTGAGTTCACAGGATGTTTCTCTGATTGTTCTTCATCTGACGATGAACTGTCAAACAAGGCGGCATTTGCTTTGTTGGTCATTTGCCTACCTTTACAATCATGGCGATAATGTCCGTACGCCTTACAGAGGAAACATTTACGCAAATTTCTGAAGGATCTACGCTCCTTATCTTGTCTGTTTACCATGTTTTGTAGATAAGTATGATATGCGGGGTTCTTGTCACACATCTCACCTTGATGGTGTGAAATTTTACAATATCTACAGTGATTATACTTCTCAGATGTAGGCTTATGAGGTTTCTGCCTACTATAGGGTTTGTCATAGTTAGCCGATGCTACAAAATTTATGTCAGTAGCTTCACTGGCGAAACAATGTTTGTTGGCTGTGTAATAAGCCGAACCACGTCTCTCAATCTCATCTACACTAGTGCATTCATTCTCTTGCAAAAATTTTGAAAATGCTGATGGAATGGATGAAATGACTATCTCTGATGATCAGATCTTCTAATATTTGATAGTTTTTATCAATTTTAGCTGCTGAAGTCCATTTGGTAAATATATCTCGGACTAAGCAGAGGTAGTCAGAGAACGTTTGAGTCGGTTTTGGGCTCAACTTGCTGAATTGTTCTCTGTAACCTGCCTCATCTAACATAAAATGTGCCATAATCTTTGATTTTAGATAATGGTAATCTTTTCTGAGGTCTTTGGGGATAGGCTCAATGACTTTAAGAGGCCCCCCTGATAAACTCCTCATATAAATAATATTCCATTCAGACAGTGGAACCTGATAATGGTCCATTAAAGTCTCAAAATTTTGGGTAAAGGCTGCGATGCAGTCACCCGAGGTATAATTACGTACGATACCTTGATATTTCTTGTTCTGGTTTTCTTTCTCCAGTCTCTCAGATTTCTTAGACTCTTTGTTAATGGCAGTCTCAGTATCAAGTTGTTTGATTTTCAATTGCAATTCCAGTTCTTCTCGCTTACTTTGAGCTGATATCTCCGCTTTCTTAAGCTCAATATCTAATTCGGCTTGTTTTGTCTTTGCAGACCGTTCTGCTTCTGCCTGTTTTGCTGCTGTTTCTGCCTCTACTTGCTTTAAGGCTCTTTCAGTTGCTCTTTCATCGCGTTCATTAGCTTTCTCCTGTACTAGGAGGTATTCAGAGTATTTCCTTTCGCTCCACTTCGTTAACTCATCACCTGTTAACTGTAACTTTAACCCCATATCGATGAAATCATTTAATGAAGACATGATGGAAAATGCCAATGAAATACCAGCCACACAATTTGTTACAAGTGGTTAGTAAAGTAAACAATTTACAATTGTGTTCTATTGACAATACGTGCCTAAATTTGCATCCTAAAGTATATGAAAAGAAAAATATACTCAAGTGCACCTGATGCGGTGAAGAACGGTTGGAAATCGGGCTAGGAACTGTAGGGTCGCTACTTCAAACACAAATGACCTCTACGGGCAAGGGTTTCAGATGGCACAGAAAACCTGCTTTGTTTTTGGAGGAAATAAATTAGCGTCTATTTGATGTGGTGTGCCTGCTTGTCACTAAGTTTTGATTAGGTTTGTATGGCGTTGAGTGTAATTGTAGGTCGTAATGTTGTCAGTCAACAATTTTTTTTTTTTTATTTTTTTTTCAAACCACAAGTCACTTTCTTTCCAAAACTTTCTGCTTTCTTCTTCTTCTTCTTCGTTCATCCGGAGTTTTTTTTCGGATGTGATTGCGTTGTGCCTGTTTACAGCAGAGCTGCGTTCTTGCGCCGTTAGGCCGACACATCCGACTTCTGCGGGCATTTGTTGACCGGGTTAACCTTCCCGGGGGTTTCTTAGGACGTTAGACTCTAACTGTTGTGGTGTTATCTCCCATCCTAGCTGGCCCATATAGAACAGCCAAAGACATCCTGGTCAGCCCTCAAGGGAAGGCAGGGGCAGACCATGGGCATTCCCCGCCATCCAAGGAGGCTTCCATACTTGCAGAGCCAACACACAGCGCTCTGGTACTGGGCTCACCCAAGGAATCGTCACGTCCTGCACATGGCTGCTTAGCCTCACTTCCGTATATTGGGCCTTCCGTTCACCATAGGCTGTTCTTCCGGAAACCAGAAGAATGCAGTGTGCAGATGACATCCACACAGTGAGCTTTCGATTCGGACTTTCCGCACAATGGATTTGCTATCCGAGCAATATTCCATTTCGTGCCACTAGGAAACTTTTTCCACCTTTTTTGAAAGCCCACACAGTGAGCTTTTGATTCGGACTTTCCACATAATGGATTTGCTATCCAAGCAATATTCCATTTCGTGCCACTAGGACACTTTTTCCACCTTTTTTGAAAGCCCACACAGTGAGCTTTTGATTCGGACTTTCCACGTAATGGATCTCCTATCCAGCAATATTCCATTTCATGCCTCTGTGAGGCTTTTGTAACCGACATACCTGTGGTATGAAGTGTGGCAGTCTGAATACTTCTTCATACACCTTTAAATGTCAACCTGTATGTAGTTAAAGTAAGCTACGGTCAACTTGAGCTTGTTGATATCTCCATAGAACTTGTCCTCAAATGAAGCAGGTGTGGGCCAAAATATCTTTCTCTGTTCTGCATATATTGGGCAATCCTGAAGCAAATGTTTTGCTGTCATTTTTCCAGTTCGACAATTACATTCATCGGTATCTCCTATCTTTAGTTTATTGAACAAGTGGTATTTCAGCCTGTTATGTCCTGTGCGGAGTCTGAAGATTGCTACTTGTTCTCTTCTGTCGAGTTTGTAATATGCATCATCCTTCTGGTGGCCTGGATGCTCTGATTCCCATTTGGTTCTATAGGTGCTTTTTATCAACCTCTTTGCCTCATTATAGGTTATGTCTATGTCAGGCTGTGGTAGTCGTCCGCCCTCTTTTGCCAGTCTGTCAGCCTCTTCATTTCCAGGTATACTACAATGTGATGGGATCCACTGTATTACAACTTTTTTGGATTTCTGGCATAGACCATGGAGTGCTGCTCTTAGGTCAGCTATTTCTGTGCTGTTATTGCTCTTCAGTATTGAGACAGCTGACTTTGCATCTGTGAAGATAGCTATTTGCTTCTCTTTATTTTCCTCCATCAAGAGCATTTCTGCTGCAGTTTTCAGAGCCTCTACCTCCGCTTTGAAGTTACTTGAAAACTTTCCAGTTGCCACTGAATGTGTTTTTTTCACTCCATTTTTTAAATTTAGGAGAATTCCTCCTCCTCCATTCTCTATTGAATTTTTGGCTGATCCATCTGTATATGCATGGGTCCAATTGCTGCTTGGGTAATGTTCTTTTATGTAGTTTAGGGTTATTTCTCTTCTTTCGGTTTCATGCTGAGTGTTCTTTTTCTCAATACCAGGAATGTTTTCTATCATCTCAGGCAGTTGCTGCTGTCTCCAAGCTGGGAACTTGTCTGCATTGTAAATAGGTTTGACTGTTGATATGTTAAGTATGGGATCTGCCCTAATCTTTCGATTTGCAGTTTCTACAAAGTTGCTACGCTTCAGTCGTCCCTTTCCAAAACCACTAAACCTTTTATACATAGGGTGGTCTGTCAATCTTCTAAATTTCTCTGCTTGTTGCTGGGCTCTGCTATCTCTTCTATCCTGCATTGGTTGTAAACAAGTGATCTTTTCAAGTTCAATAATAGGCGTTGTCTTCAGGCTTCCAGTTATGATTCGCATTCCTTGATTTTGGACTCTACTTATTTTGTTAAAGTTTGACTTAGCTGCTGTTGCCCAAGCTGCAATGCCATATTCCAGTACTGGCCTCACCCGTCCAGTATATAACTTCTTGAGAACTTTCTCATCTGCTCCCCACGTTGTACCAGCAAGCTTTTTCATGATTGCCATTCTTTGCCTTGCTCTTGTTCGATTTTTCTCAACCTGTGTTTTCCATGTCAGGCGACGATCAAAGGTGACTCCGAGATAGTTTGGATTTTCTTCATGGCGCAATATTTTTCCATTCAATACCAGCTTAGGTTGTTGAGTTTTATTTGAGAGGGAGAACACTGTGCATGTTGTTTTCTCCTCACTTATCTTCACTAGCCATGATTTTGACCAGTCCTCTAGTGCTAATAAGGCTTGCTGTATTCTGCTGTTAGCTGTACTAATATATTCTTCAGATGTCCATATGGCTAGGTCATCTGCAAAGGATGATGTGTGTACTCTGGCTGGAAAATTTTCTGTGATGTCGTTTATATATGCTAGGAATAATGTTGGTGAAAGAACTCCTCCTTGGGGGACACCTTGCTCCAACAGCATCATTTTGCTGGTTTGTCCTTGTACTTTTGTCCTGGCAGTTCTGTTCTCAAGGTAGTGGCTGATCCATTTGTACATTTTCCCACAAACATGCATTTTTTGCAGTTTTACTTTCAGTCCTTCCTTCCATACTTTATCAAATGCTTTTTCTAAATCTATCCAGACCGCTAGTGTGTGCTTTTTCTCTTGGAAGGCATCCTCTATTTCCTGAGCTATATAAGTTATTTGATCTTCAGTGGATCTGTACTTTCTGAATCCTGCTTGGTGTGGTGTTAAGAGTTTGTTTTCTTCCAGATGCCATGTTAGCCTGCCATTGATAATGCGTTCCATTAATTTTCCTACACAGCTAAGTAGACTGATAGGTCGATAGCCATTTGGTTCTTCCAGGTCTTTTCCTTTCTTTGGGATTGGTATTAGTATAGCTTCCTTCCATGCCTGTGGGACTATTCCCCTCTTCCAGCTGTAATTTAGGACTGCTAGTAGTTTCTTTTTCGCCTTAGTGCCTAGTCCTATTAGCATTTCATTTGTGATTCCATCATTTCCCGGTGATTTCTTCTTTTTTAGGGTATTCATTGCCTGTTCCATTTCTTCCATTGTTAGATTTGCCATCATATATTCTGCTGCTGTCTCTGTATTTCTATGATGTATCTGTTTGTCTTTGATTGCTTTCTTCTGTTCGGTTGTAATATCAATGTGGTTTGCATTTGCATAGTGTTCCATTAGTGCATTTGCAGCCTTTTTTCCTGTAAGCAAGGCATTTCCTTGTTTAATTGTTATTTGTTTGTTGCTAGGTCCTTCATTGTTCATGGCTTTCACTAGTTTCCATAGTTTGTTTCCATCCCTGTCAAAATTCAGGTTTTCTGTTTTTTCCCTCCAACAATCTCTTGTTGTTTGATTTACTGCTCTTTTATATTTTGCTGAGATGGCTTTGAGAGAGATGTTTACTTCAATTGTTTGTTCTCTCTCTGCTGTCTTCCTGGCATCTTCAACTTTGTCCTCCAAACTTTGTAGTTCTTCAGTCCAGTATGGTTTGTAATTTTTCCTCGCTCCTCTTGGAATGGACTCAGTGGCTGCCTGTATTATCGCTCTGTTTAGACTTTCCACCATTTGCTTTATGTTGCCATATCGTGTATTTATGTTTTCACAATATTTGTCTGTTAGTATGGCAAATCTGTCCCAATCTGCTCGTTTGTAATTCCAGCGGGGCAAGGGCTTTTGCTCCTGTGGAACATACTCCATATTCATTACAAGCTTGATTGGTCTGTGGTCACTACCTGCTAATTGGTCCAGCACATGGCGATCGATTTTGTGGAGGATGTCTCCTGTGCAGAAAGCTAAGTCTGGAGTAGAAGTGGTAAGCCATCTTCTGGAGTAGAAGCTCGGTGTGTCATCCGCTTTGTTGAGTAGATGGAGATTTGAGTCTATTTCCCAGTCCTCCAATTCATCTCCTCTTTTGTCAGTATCTGGGTATCCCCATCTTTCTGAACGGCTATTAAAGTCTCCGACAATAATGCAGTTTGTGTCAGTTATTTTCATGTTTGAGAGTGTAAGGTCCTTATCTGCTGGGCTATAAAGATTGTAGATTCTTATTTTCACGTCCTTTATCATTATATCAACACCTATAATTTCCGTTTGGTTGTCAGAGATCACATATACTTCGCTGCAAGGTATTGTATTTCGTGTAAGTATTAGAACTCCTCCTTTGTGTCCTTCGCGGTCGAAACGTGTGGCCTGATATCCTCTGACTGAGAATTTGTGATTGGCGTTGAGGTGTGTCTCTTGAATGCATGCCACATCTATTCTATCTTTATGAAGACGCTGTGTTAGGGAGTCTTTCTTCTTGTAAACTCCTTCGGCATTCCACTGTAGTATGTTGAGTGTCCGGGGTATTTGGTCAATAGCTCTTAACCTACTCCTCTGTGCCTTGACTCCACAGCACAGGGGAAGGTGACCACCAGTAGTCATGGGTGGACCCCCTCGAGGCAGGGGGCCCGGTACTATCGCCGCCTGATGGGACTTCACGGGATTAGCACCATAACGATTAATTTTGATTTGTGACATCATGAATTAAGTTACGTTGCACTGCTTTGTCAAGCCTGTGGCTCAGTACATCCGATTTTGACAAGCATTTATTCGGGATGCTTTCCCTAGCCTTTGACTGTCCCCAGTCTACCTACAAGGCAGCAGGTTTTACGTTGCACTGCTTTGTCAAGCCTGTGGCTCAGTACATCCGATTTCGACAAGCATTTATTCGGGATGCTTTCCCTAGCCTTTGACTGTCCCCAGTCTACCTACAAGGCAGCAGGTTTTACGTTGCACTGCTTTGTCAAGCCTGTGGCTCAGTACATCCGATTTCGACAAGCATTTATTCGGGATGCTTTCCCTAGCCTTTGACTGTCCCCAGTCTACCTACAAGGCAGCAGTTTGTGTGTCTCTTCGTCTGGTCCCTCTCCCTTGACCTGTCCGACATGGGTGGCCCTACCAGTAGCTGTGCTACTGTCGGCATAGCTCTTGGGGTCATTGGGACGCACAAGCCCCTCTACCTCGTCACGGTGGACACACAGCAGAGGGGACTTTCTGCTTTCCACAACTTACTTTACAAAGACACTCTAAATATATCTTAACACGCTACAACATTGATGACACATCACTTACATCAAGATGACATTCAGTAAGGACATAGACATCAAGTTTACAAGATGGCGACAAGGTCACAATGGCGACAACTTCACAATGTCGACAAGGTCAAACGGTGACAAGTTTCACAATCACAAATGTTTTACACGTTTACAAGATCCAACAATATGTATGCACTGTACATTCACATTTAGTCTCCATGTTTAAATAATGTAATAATATATATCAAAATGAGCCTTCCATGATCACATTTACATGTACAATAAAGTTGGACAAAACTTCTAAGTTCACAACTCTAAGATTAAATGTTAACTTATCTAATCTACGTTCATTTCAAAGCCGGACGAATGCCACCACGTCCACACATGTCAGGGTCTTAAACCTTTCTCGTTTTTCCTAACACATTTGAGACAGTACAAGTACAACGTGATTTGACTTGAGACTCAACGACACAACGTTCAATGGATCTATTTACAGATCAAATACAATACGATGATCATTACAAGATATATGTTATACTTCAATACACTTACATACACAATACAGCTCACAGTCTATCTCTCAAGATGAACAGACACTCGACTTTCGGGCACAGAAACCACACAACGCCTTTCTCTCATCATACGTCCAGTCGAGTCCACGTCCCAGAGCTGTCTGTCTATAGCTCGCAACTTGCCTCCCCACCTGAAGTGGCTTCACGAGGCATGCGTGCGTCTTGCTTCGTCCTTGCCTGACCGCTGGCCGTCTCGTCAGCCAGCAACCTCGCAGGCAGGTAACTACTACTCGCCTGGCGGGCGTAACGAAGTTACGGCATCCCGGCTGGGGACTAAGTCGCCTGGCGGGCGTAACGATGTCACTGCATCACTGCACTACTCTAGACTCTGACATGCTCCCCCGGGGCAGCTTCATGAAAGGTGTCATCTTTCATGTATACTATATGTACATACTGGGTTAATATTTTAACCTTGTCAGAGTCGACCCTTCTGTTGTTATATACATTGGAATCAGAATACATAGACATACACATCTTGACATAGAAACATATAAGAAATGGAAGTTGTATTCAACGACATGTGGTGTTCAACCTTTAACACTTGTCAAGTTTCATCCTCTCGATGGCTGATTACCTCAATTGCATTATTGACCCAGTCAGATCGGTAGTAACAGCTTTCCAAGCAACTACCTCGCAGCCTCCAAAGAAAAAGTAATAATATGGTTTTTGAAACAAATACCATCTGGCTAGACCGAAATACGGCTTTTCATAAGTCGCATTAAACGCTCAAACCCTGACCTTATTTGGCCAGGAGCTCTTGTGTTGGTCTGCAATGTCGGTAACCCTCTACCATGCCCAGTAGATGGCTTCCTGGTGTGTTAACAATCTGGCAACAGCATGGCTATTTATATACAACACATAATCGTATACATTTCACATTATAGCCCTTTGTGTAATGATGTAATAACAATTAAATGAAAGGGGAATAACTTCAAAATTTATGAAATATAATATTTTACAATAATTATTCTATTTCTTAGCGTCATCGCTTGATGTTTCTTCATACTAGCGAGAAAAAGCCGGTAGTATGAATACATTAATCAAGATATGATTCTAAGATTACACTACATAAAAATATAAATACACAATTCGTGTATTCAAACTTGTTGATTCCTAAAGATTTTAGAATCGTCATAGCTTTTTAAACTTTTGTTTGTCGTCTGCTAATTTTGAACTAAATTTCTAACTAATCCGGAAGTACACACGAACCCTAAACAGCTGATGTTGAAACTTGTAGAACACACTTGTTCCGGTCTGATGTAGTTACGGAATGTACAATGTTTTAATCGTTCACGTGTTGGATGTTTCACTGGAAAAACTTCTGGATTTCGATTGACTGCAGCAGTGTAGATGTCAATGTTCAGGTCACACTTTCACACACGGATTTAAAATATCACTGGAATGTTCCAAACGCAGATACCACTGTCAAATTGGATAGTTCGCTTACGGTAAGTTTTGAGCGAATGTGGCACTGTTCTTGTTTCGTAATATATACAATTAATAAAGTTCGCTTTCTACCACACACTACACAATTATACACGACAATCACTACATTAATTAATAAAATAAGAACACTATATATATTGGGAGTAACCCCTATCACATCACATCGTAGACATTACATCGTGAATGAAAAAAATATTCACTGATGGATGGCTGTGTTGATCTGAGTGTATTTTACACACTGCACTCAGACATTGGTGCTCACTGGGTCGGTCGGACAACGGGACAAAAGATCGGCAATCGTGTTGGTTCTGCCTGGGATATGTCGAACCTCGAAGCTGTAATCTTGGAGCTTAAGAGACCAGCGCGCTACCATTTGGTTTGAAGGTACACCTGAATTGATACATCGCAGTGGACTACTGTCAGACTCCACGATAAAATGACGTCCTAGGAGGAATCTGGACAATTTAGTTATACCCACCACTAGAGCTAGGGCTTCCAACTGAGGTATTGACCAAGCCCGTTCTCTCGGTTTCAATTTCCTGGAGACGAAGTACACAGGATGAAGGATGTTATTATGCTCCTGCAACAAGACTGCTCCAATCGCCACGGGACATGTAGATTGGGCAAGATAATACTTTTTGGAATGCAAATTTTAGGCATTCATTGCTTACAATTTTCTCCGGTTTATCTTTTGTTAGTAAGTTAGTAAATACTTCGGTCAGTTCAGAAAAATCAGGTATGAACTGCCTGTAATAATTTATAAGTCCCAACAAACTTCTGACTTGCTTTTTCGTAGTCGGAAGTGAGAGTTTTAGTATCTTGGACACAATGTTATCGTCTGTCGTGACAAAGCCATTGGATATTTTGTACCCCAAGAAGGATATTTCCTGGTAGGCTATGTCTACTTTTGCAGGCTTTACCGTCAGTCCGTGCTGTCTAATGCGTTCAAATGTCTGTTCTAATGTCTTTATGTGGTTTTTCATCGTCTCTGTGTGAACACAAATGTCGTCTATATAGCAAATTATGTTCGGTATATCTACTAGTAGAAGTCGTGTCATACGTACGAATGTAGCTGGGGCATTGACAAGCCCAAATGGAAGTTTGCACCATTCGTACAGTCCCCAAGGTGTGGCAAATGCTGTCAGATGTCTGCTCTGTTCGTCTACCGCTATTTGCCAGTAACCTTTAGTCATGTCTACCTTCGTAAAGAACCTAGCGTCTGTCAGTTCTGTCAGTAGATCGTCAGAGTTTGCCATTGGCTCCAGATCTAGAAGAGTTATCTTATTGAGCTTTCTATAGTCGACACAGAGTCTTATCGTGTTGTCCTTTTTGCGTACTATGACCATTGGAGATGAGAAGTCTGATTGGGATCGTCTTATGATGTTGTTTTTCTCTAAGTTGATGATCTCCTGATGTAAGTTTTCTTTGTAATGCAATGGAATGGTGTATGGTCTGCATTTTATGGGTGTATTTGACGTGAGTGTGATGTGATGTTGTACTAATTCTGTTTGTCCTGGGTTGTTGGAGAAGATGGTGTTGTACTGTTGTATGAGATGTTTGCAACTGTCTGTTTCTGCTTGAGTTAACTTTGGGTTGATTTTAATTTCTTTCAAGCAGTTTGTCGTGTCTAATGCAGGTGTTGGAATTTCGTCACTAGCCTCGTCATCTTCATGGTCTATTATCACTGTACAAGCTGTTGTATCGTTTTGTTCGTTGTCTCTGTTGTAATATGGTCTTAGCATATTGATGTGGAATATTTTGTGTTTGTCTTTTATTTGGATCTCGTAGTCTACAGGTGAAATCTGTCTCGTCACTTTAAAAGGTCCTTGCCAAGAATCAGTCAATAAGTGTCTGTCACTAGGTAGTAGAAGAAGAACGTCCTGTCCAGGTGTCAACGTTATTGTCCTGTTACCTTTGTCAGCATATTGTCTATAAGTAGCACCAGCTAATTTTAGTGCATCCTTTGCAATTATACAAGATTTGATGATTCTTTCACGCAATGATGTAACGTATACGTATGATGATATGGGTTTAAGTACTGGAGTGGAGTCAGTTAACATTTGATGATAAATAGTTAATGGGCCACGTGATTTGGCACCATAGATAAGTTCAAAAGGAGAGAAACCTGTACTAGAATGTGGTACCTCGCGATAAGCAAAGAGAATAGCAGGTAAATATACGTCCCAGTTCTTGGGATGCTCTTGCGTGACTTTAGCAAGCATGTGCTTTAAATCGCCGTTAAATTTTTCTATTATCCCACTCGAGTGAGGATGGTACGGGGAATTGAAACATTGCTTCACTCCCAACATGTTGGTGAAAGCTTGAGTAGATGCGGCGATAAACTGAGTTCCCCTATCTGATTGGATAGTGTCTGGAAATCCTATCCGAGAAAATATATGGAAGAAAACTTCCATTATATCATTGGCAGTTATGTTCTTTAGCGGAATCGCTTCCGGCCAGCGGCTACATTGATCAATGACGGTTAGAATATATTTATTCCCTCTAGTTGTTGTCTGATTAAGAGGGCCCACTATGTCGACAGATATTTTCTCAAAAGGTCGACTGGCTAAGTCAGTAACTTGTAACTTTGCCTGTGGGTGTTTACCTTTCTTTACCAGTTTTTGGCAGATGTCACAACTTCTGCAATATTGTTTCATGTCATTGCAAAATTTGGGCCAATGAAACTGTGTTAATAATCTTGATCTGGTCTTAGCGTATGCCATATGCCCTGCAAGAGGTATATCATGGGCAAGATGTAAGGCTTGCTTACGATAATTAGTTGGCAAAACAGTTTGCTCTGTTGTGCTGTCACCTCTGGTATAATACCTAGTGAGGATACAATTTTTCAAAGCAAAATACCATTTTGCATTTTTGGTTACCTTTGGCTTTTGGCCGAGCAGATTAAAATATTTCGACAATGAAGGATCAGCCTTTTGAGCTGTTACAAACGTTTCCTTCATGGTTTTAGAAGGTACTGATACTGGGCTAAGCATTTGTATAGCCTCAGTTTGATTACTTTCATCTTGCACTCTAGCAGTAGCTCTGGTTACTTCGTTCACACATTCAATGATATCAGATGGTGATGAAACAGTGTTATCAATGATGTCATGAGATCTTAGTGCTACATTAGCTACCATACATTCATTAGGTGGTGTAACATTATCAATGATGACATTTGATGGTGATGTTATGATATCATCAATGCAAAGAGATGTTACGTCATGAGGCATATCATTCACCTCTGGTAAATTTCCAATTATAATATCGCACACCGGGTTTGTTAATGCTGCGCATTTTACTTTACCAGTGAGGAAAGGTGTTTGAATATATGCCCATGCTAGTGGGTACTTTTCAATATTGCCAGAGAATGTTCTGCATGTTACGTGCCTGCCTGTATAGTCTGTAGGCATTATGAACGTTCTCTTTAGACCAATAAGTGAGCTTCCCGTGTCCCGAAGGACTGTAGCAGACTTGCCATTCACGTATCCTTGATGGACGTTTATTCTGCCTTTGGAATCTACTACCAAATTAGGTTCTTCATTGGCAATAGGAATAGAGTGGCCGCATGTTAAAATGCCATCTTCATAAAAGGTATTACAAACAGTACATTTATTTGCGTTAAACATATCAAAAGCCTGTGCTGAGTTCACAGGATGTTTCTCTGATTGTTCTTCATCTGACGATGAACTGTCAAACAAGGCGGCATTTGCTTTGTTGGTCATTTGCCTACCTTTACAATCATGGCGATAATGTCCGTACGCCTTACAGAGGAAACATTTACGCAAATTTCTGAAGGATCTACGCTCCTTATCTTGTCTGTTTACCATGTTTTGTAGATAAGTATGATATGCGGGGTTCTTGTCACACATCTCACCTTGATGGTGTGAAATTTTACAATATCTACAGTGATTATACTTCTCAGATGTAGGCTTATGAGGTTTCTGCCTACTATAGGGTTTGTCATAGTTAGCCGATGCTACAAAATTTATGTCAGTAGCTTCACTGGCGAAACAATGTTTGTTGGCTGTGTAATAAGCCGAACCACGTCTCTCAATCTCATCTACACTAGTGCATTCATTCTCTTGCAAAAATTTTGAAAATGCTGATGGAATGGATGAAATGACTATCTCTGATGATCAGATCTTCTAATATTTGATAGTTTTTATCAATTTTAGCTGCTGAAGTCCATTTTGTAAATATATCTCGGACTAAGCAGAGGTAGTCAGAGAACGTTTGAGTCGGTTTTGGGCTCAACTTGCTGAATTGTTCTCTGTAACCTGCCTCATCTAACATAAAATGTGCCATAATCTTTGATTTTAGATAATGGTAATCTTTTCTGAGGTCTTTGGGGATAGGCTCAATGACTTTAAGAGGCTCCCCTGATAAACTCCTCATATAAATAATATTCCATTCAGACAGTGGAACCTGATAATGGTCCATTAAAGTCTCAAAATTTTGGGTAAAGGCTGCGATGCAGTCACCCGAGGTATAATTACGTACGATACCTTGATATTTCTTGTTCTGGTTTTCTTTCTCCAGTCTCTCAGATTTCTTAGACTCTTTGTTAATGGCAGTCTCAGTATCAAGTTGTTTGATTTTCAATTGCAATTCCAGTTCTTCTCGCTTACTTTGAGCTGATATCTCCGCTTTCTTAAGCTCAATATCTAATTCGGCTTGTTTTGTCTTTGCAGACCGTTCTGCTTCTGCCTGTTTTGCTGCTGTTTCTGCCTCTACTTGCTTTAAGGCTCTTTCAGTTGCTCTTTCATCGCGTTCATTAGCTTTCTCCTGTACTAGGAGGTATTCAGAGTATTTCCTTTCGCTCCACTTCGTTAACTCATCACCTGTTAACTGTAACTTTAACCCCATATCGATGAAATCATTTAATGAAGACATGATGGAAAATGCCAATGAAATACCAGCCACACAATTTGTTACAAGTGGTTAGTAAAGTAAACAATTTACAATTGTGTTCTATTGACAATACGTGCCTAAATTTGCATCCTAAAGTATATGAAAAGAAAAATATACTCAAGTGCACCTGATGCGGTGAAGAACGGTTGGAAATCGGGCTAGGAACTGTAGGGTCGCTACTTCAAACACAAATGACCTCTACGGGCAAGGGTTTCAGATGGCACAGAAAACCTGCTTTGTTTTTGGAGGAAATAAATTAGCGTCTATTTGATGTGGTGTGCCTGCTTGTCACTAAGTTTTGATTAGGTTTGTATGGCGTTGAGTGTAATTGTAGGTCGTAATGTTGTCAGTCAACAATTTTTTTTTTTAATTTTTTTTTCAAACCACAAGTCACTTTCTTTCCAAAACTTTCTGCTTTCTTCTTCTTCTTCTTCTTCTTCTTCGTTCATCCGGAGTTTTTTTCGGATGTGATTGCGTTGTGCCTGTTTACAGCAGAGCTGCGTTCTTGCGCCGTTAGGCCGACACATCCGACTTCTGCGGGCATTTGTTGACCGGGTTAACCTTCCCGGGGGTTTCTTAGGACGTTAGACTCTAACTGTTGTGGTGTTATCTCCCATCCTAGCTGGCCCATATAGAACAGCCAAAGACATCCTGGTCAGCCCTCAAGGGAAGGCAGGGGCAGACCATGGGCATTCCCCGCCATCCAAGGAGGCTTCCATACTTGCAGAGCCAACACACAGCGCTCTGGTACTGGGCTCACCCAAGGAATCGTCACGTCCTGCACATGGCTGCTTAGCCTCACTTCCGTATATTGGGCCTTCCGTTCACCATAGGCTGTTCTTCCGGAAACCAGAAGAATGCAGTGTGCAGATGACATCCACACAGTGAGCTTTCGATTCGGACTTTCCGCACAATGGATTTGCTATCCGAGCAATATTCCATTTCGTGCCACTAGGACACTTTTTCCACCTTTTTTGAAAGCCCACACAGTGAGCTTTTGATTCGGACTTTCCACATAATGGATTTGCTATCCAAGCAATATTCCATTTCGTGCCACTAGGACACTTTTTCCACCTTTTTTGAAAGCCCACACAGTGAGCTTTTGATTCGGACTTTCCACGTAATGGATCTCCTATCCAGCAATATTCCATTTCATGCCTCTGTGAGGCTTTTGTAACCGACATACCTGTGGTATGAAGTGTGGCAGTCTGAATACTTCTTCATACACCTTTAAATGTCAACCTGTATGTAGTTAAAGTAAGCTACGGTCAACTTGAGCTTGTTGATATCTCCATAGAACTTGTCCTCAAATGAAGCAGGTGTGGGCCAAAATATCTTTCTCTGTTCTGCATATATTGGGCAATCCTGAAGCAAATGTTTTGCTGTCATTTTTCCAGTTCGACAATTACATTCATCGGTATCTCCTATCTTTAGTTTATTGAACAAGTGGTATTTCAGCCTGTTATGTCCTGTGCGGAGTCTGAAGATTGCTACTTGTTCTCTTCTGTCGAGTTTGTAATATGCATCATCCTTCTGGTGGCCTGGATGCTCTGATTCCCATTTGGTTCTATAGGTGCTTTTTATCAACCTCTTTGCCTCATTATAGGTTATGTCTATGTCAGGCTGTGGTAGTCGTCCGCCCTCTTTTGCCAGTCTGTCAGCCTCTTCATTTCCAGGTATACTACAATGTGATGGGATCCACTGTATTACAACTTTTTTGGATTTCTGGCATAGACCATGGAGTGCTGCTCTTAGGTCAGCTATTTCTGTGCTGTTATTGCTCTTCAGTATTGAGACAGCTGACTTTGCATCTGTGAAGATAGCTATTTGCTTCTCTTTATTTTCCTCCATCAAGAGCATTTCTGCTGCAGTTTTCAGAGCCTCTACCTCCGCTTTGAAGTTACTTGAAAACTTTCCAGTTGCCACTGAATGTGTTTTTTTCACTCCATTTTTTAAATTTAGGAGAATTCCTCCTCCTCCATTCTCTATTGAATTTTTGGCTGATCCATCTGTATATGCATGGGTCCAATTGCTGCTTGGGTAATGTTCTTTTATGTAGTTTAGGGTTATTTCTCTTCTTTCGGTTTCATGCTGAGTGTTCTTTTTCTCAATACCAGGAATGTTTTCTATCATCTCAGGCAGTTGCTGCTGTCTCCAAGCTGGGAACTTGTCTGCATTGTAAATAGGTTTGACTGTTGATATGTTAAGTATGGGATCTGCCCTAATCTTTCGTTTTGCAGTTTCTACAAAGTTGCTACGCTTCAGTCGTCCCTTTCCAAAACCACTAAACCTTTTATACATAGGGTGGTCTGTCAATCTTCTAAATTTCTCTGCTTGTTGCTGGGCTCTGCTATCTCTTCTATCCTGCATTGGTTGTAAACAAGTGATCTTTTCAAGTTCAATAATAGGCGTTGTCTTCAGGCTTCCAGTTATGATTCGCATTCCTTGATTTTGGACTCTACTTATTTTGTTAAAGTTTGACTTAGCTGCTGTTGCCCAAGCTGCAATGCCATATTCCAGTACTGGCCTCACCCGTCCAGTATATAACTTCTTGAGAACTTTCTCATCTGCTCCCCACGTTGTACCAGCAAGCTTTTTCATGATTGCCATTCTTTGCCTTGCTCTTGTTCGATTTTTCTCAACCTGTGTTTTCCATGTCAGGCGACGATCAAAGGTGACTCCGAGATAGTTTGGATTTTCTTCATGGCGCAATATTTTTCCATTCAATACCAGCTTAGGTTGTTGAGTTTTATTTGAGAGGGAGAACACTGTGCATGTTGTTTTCTCCTCACTTATCTTCACTAGCCATGATTTTGACCAGTCCTCTAGTGCTAATAAGGCTTGCTGTATTCTGCTGTTAGCTGTACTAATATATTCTTCAGATGTCCATATGGCTAGGTCATCTGCAAAGGATGATGTGTGTACTCTGGCTGGAAAATTTTCTGTGATGTCGTTTATATATGCTAGGAATAATGTTGGTGAAAGAACTCCTCCTTGGGGGACACCTTGCTCCAACAGCATCATTTTGCTGGTTTGTCCTTGTACTTTTGTCCTGGCAGTTCTGTTCTCAAGGTAGTGGCTGATCCATTTGTACATTTTCCCACAAACATGCATTTTTTGCAGTTTTACTTTCAGTCCTTCCTTCCATACTTTATCAAATGCTTTTTCTAAATCTATCCAGACCGCTAGTGTGTGCTTTTTCTCTTGGAAGGCATCCTCTATTTCCTGAGCATATAGCTGTATATACCTATATAAGGTTATTTGATCTTCAGTGGATCTGTACTTTCTGAATCCTGCTTGGTGTGGTGTTAAGAGTTTGTTTTCTTCCAGATGCCATGTTAGCCTGCCATTGATAATGCGTTCCATTAATTTTCCTACACAGCTAAGTAGACTGATAGGTCGATAGCCATTTGGTTCTTCCAGGTCTTTTCCTTTCTTTGGGATTGGTATTAGTATAGCTTCCTTCCATGCCTGTGGGACTATTCCCCTCTTCCAGCTGTAATTTAGGACTGCTAGTAGTTTCTTTTTTGCCTTAGTGCCTAGTCCTATTAGCATTTCATTTGTGATTCCATCATTTCCCGGTGATTTCTTCTTTTTTAGGGTATTCATTGCCTGTTCCATTTCTTCCATTGTTAGATTTGCCATCATATATTCTGCTGCTGTCTCTGTATTTCTATGATGTATCTGTTTGTCTTTGATTGCTTTCTTCTGTTCGGTTGTAATATCAATGTGGTTTGCATTTGCATAGTGTTCCATTAGTGCATTTGCAGCCTTTTTTCCTGTAAGCAAGGCATTTCCTTGTTTAATTGTTATTTGTTTGTTGCTAGGTCCTTCATTGTTCATGGCTTTCACTAGTTTCCATAGTTTGTTTCCATCCCTGTCAAAATTCAGGTTTTCTGTTTTTTCCCTCCAACAATCTCTTGTTGTTTGATTTACTGCTCTTTTATATTTTGCTGAGATGGCTTTGAGAGAGATGTTTACTTCAATTGTTTGTTCTCTCTCTGCTGTCTTCCTGGCATCTTCAACTTTGTCCTCCAAACTTTGTAGTTCTTCAGTCCAGTATGGTTTGTAATTTTTCCTCGCTCCTCTTGGAATGGACTCAGTGGCTGCCTGTATTATCGCTCTGTTTAGACTTTCCACCATTTGCTTTATGTTGCCATATCGTGTATTTATGTTTTCACAATATTTGTCTGTTAGTATGGCAAATCTGTCCCAATCTGCTCGTTTGTAATTCCAGCGGGGCAAGGGCTTTTGCTCCTGTGGAACATACTCCATATTCATTACAAGCTTGATTGGTCTGTGGTCACTACCTGCTAATTGGTCCAGCACATGGCGATCGATTTTGTGGAGGATGTCTCCTGTGCAGAAAGCTAAGTCTGGAGTAGAAGTGGTAAGCCATCTTCTGGAGTAGAAGCTCGGTGTGTCATCCGCTTTGTTGAGTAGATGGAGATTTGAGTCTATTTCCCAGTCCTCCAATTCATCTCCTCTTTTGTCAGTATCTGGGTATCCCCATCTTTCTGAACGGCTATTAAAGTCTCCGACAATAATGCAGTTTGTGTCAGTTATTTTCATGTTTGAGAGTGTAAGGTCCTTATCTGCTGGGCTATAAAGATTGTAGATTCTTATTTTCACGTCCTTTATCATTATATCAACACCTATAATTTCCGTTTGGTTGTCAGAGATCACATATACTTCGCTGCAAGGTATTGTATTTCGTGTAAGTATTAGAACTCCTCCTTTGTGTCCTTCGCGGTCGAAACGTGTGGCCTGATATCCTCTGACTGAGAATTTGTGATTGGCGTTGAGGTGTGTCTCTTGAATGCATGCCACATCTATTCTATCTTTATGAAGACGCTGTGTTAGGGAGTCTTTCTTCTTGTAAACTCCTTCGGCATTCCACTGTAGTATGTTGAGTGTCCGGGGTATTTGGTCAATAGCTCTTAACCTACTCCTCTGTGCCTTGACTCCACAGCACAGGGGAAGGTGACCACCAGTAGTCATGGGTGGACCCCCTCGAGGCAGGGGGCCCGGTACTATCGCCGCCTGATGGGACTTCACGGGATTAGCACCATAACGATTAATTTTGATTTGTGACATCATGAATTAAGTTACGTTGCACTGCTTTGTCAAGCCTGTGGCTCAGTACATCCGATTTTGACAAGCATTTATTCGGGATGCTTTCCCTAGCCTTTGACTGTCCCCAGTCTACCTACAAGGCAGCAGGTTTTACGTTGCACTGCTTTGTCAAGCCTGTGGCTCAGTACATCCGATTTCGACAAGCATTTATTCGGGATGCTTTCCCTAGCCTTTGACTGTCCCCAGTCTACCTACAAGGCAGCAGGTTTTACGTTGCACTGCTTTGTCAAGCCTGTGGCTCAGTACATCTGATTTCGACAAGCATTTATTCGGGATGCTTTCCCTAGCCTTTGACTGTCCCCAGTCTACCTACAAGGCAGCAGGTTTTACGTTGCACTGCTTTGTCAAGCCTGTGGCTCAGTACATCCGATTTCGACAAGCATTTATTCGGGATGCTTTCCCTAGCCTTTGACTGTCCCCAGTCTACCTACAAGGCAGCAGTTTGTGTGTCTCTTCGTCTGGTCCCTCTCCCTTGACCTGTCCGACATGGGTGGCCCTACCAGTAGCTGTGCTACTGTCGGCATAGCTCTTGGGGTCATTGGGACGCACAAGCCCCTCTACCTCGTCACGGTGGACACACAGCAGAGGGGACTTTCTGCTTTCCACAACTTACTTTACAAAGACACTCTAAATATATCTTAACACGCTACAACATTGATGACACATCACTTACATCAAGATGACATTCAGTAAGGACATAGACATCAAGTTTACAAGATGGCGACAAGGTCACAATGGCGACAACTTCACAATGTCGACAAGGTCAAACGGTGACAAGTTTCACAATCACAAATGTTTTACACGTTTACAAGATCCAACAATATGTATGCACTGTACATTCACATTTAGTCTCCATGTTTAAATAATGTAATAATATATATCAAAATGAGCCTTCCATGATCACATTTACATGTACAATAAAGTTGGACAAAACTTCTAAGTTCACAACTCTAAGATTAAATGTTAACTTATCTAATCTACGTTCATTTCAAAGCCGGACGAATGCCACCACGTCCACACATGTCAGGGTCTTAAACCTTTCTCGTTTTTCCTAACACATTTGAGACAGTACAAGTACAACGTGATTTTACTTGAGACTCAACGACACAAAGTTCAATGGATCTATTTACAGATCAAATACAATACGATGATCATTACAAGATATATGTTATACTTCAATACACTTACATACACAATACAGCTCACAGTCTATCTCTCAAGATGAACAGACACTCGACTTTCGGGCACAGAAACCACACAACGCCTTTCTCTCATCATACGTCCAGTCGAGTCCACGTCCCAGAGCTGTCTGTCTATAGCTCGCAACTTGCCTCCCCACCTGAAGTGGCTTCACGAGGCATGCGTGCGTCTTGCTTCGTCCTTGCCTGACCGCTGGCCGTCTCGTCAGCCAGCAACCTCGCAGGCAGGTAACTACTACTCGCCTAGCGGGCGTAACGAAGTTACGGCATCCCGGCTGGGGACTAAGTCGCCTGGCGGGCGTAACGATGTCACTGCATCACTGCACTACTCTAGACTCTGACAATGTCACCCTTTTCTCTGAATATAGCGTCATGCAGAGGGTGCTGCTCATCTGCACTTAATTTTAAGTATGCACGAGCTCTTCAGATCTTGATCCTGTGTTCCATTGTTGGGAAGTCAAGGGGGTATCTCATTGCTACACAGCTGGTGTCTCTCGTGCAGCCCAAAATGATGCGAATGGCTTCGTTTTGTACCTTTTCAAGTCTTCCAATCTGTGTAGGGCTGACAGTGAGTGTAACAGTACAGCGAAGGGACGATGACTATCAACAACTCAAAGACGGTTCCAGCTCCATGTTACTTTATGTCATCGTCTTGCTCCTATCTAGGTAACTGAGCTCGGGTTCACACAGGCAACAATAACTTCGTTCGCTATGATATAGAACATTTATTGTATTGCATTGGCGCAGTGGGTTAACAGCCCGCGCTATATTACATATCACAGATAGTTAACAGCAACCACATAGTTATCATACAACAATCTAGCACACTATCTAGCCTATGTATATATATATATCTATGAATATCTATTGAGTCCCTCTCAGGCAGGCCTTGTTGCCTCTCTCAAGTCCGTCTGTCCTCTGCCGGTCTCCACGTGTCCCAATCCGACACGGGCGGTAACTCTGTCCGAGTTCCTCGTGGACCCCGCATTAGGCGGGCCACGTCAGTGTCCACGGAACCATGGACTCGATGACCAGTCTTTCGAGAAGGCTCTAGATTACTCGGGTCCTGAGCGACTCGCTTCTATCCCTTGGGCTGGAGTTGCAGCCCTCTAATAATATATCTAAAGGTGAGGCGGTGACAGGATTCCCCCCTCCCCCCTGATATGATTTGTTCTTGGGTAATTAGATCTGTTCTAATTCTGTCACCGAATCACATAAAGTTGGTGTTTGTAGTTTGGTGGACAGTAACCTGGTAACCTACATACTGGCATTAAAACTCATGTATTCTCCCATACCACACTTCTCTGATTTGGTGAAGAGATCACTCTGTCTCTCGTGTCCTTAAAAATGCTTATCTGACCGAAGTTACGTGACGTTTTAGTAGTTGTATTTACAACCCGCCCTTCTCATAGTACCCCACTGGTACCAAGACAATTAACCTCTGTATTAAAGAGGGTTAACAAGACCGAAGTCCTGGCTAAATAAGTACACCTTCAAATCTTGATCTGTGTGTGCATTTCAATACACTTTTACTCTCGTATGTTATATAATGCTAAATATGTAGTTACTTTGTTATTTTATCCCCCTCAGACTACATGTGTCCCTGTTGGCTTGTTAGTGTGTTGACTAATAAGTTGCTGTTTCTAATAAAGTGACTGTATTTTAAATTCATAGTGTTGAGTTTTAAGGTTTGTGTGTGCTGAATGTGTGGCGTATTTCCAAGCGTCACGAGTTGGGATAACCTCAATCATGAATTACTCCACTGTGTGCAATACATGATCAGGCATTCCAAGTAGTGGTGCTTAGATGTATCCTAACTGCTAAACTAAGTATATTACACTAACTATTAAATTAAACTCACTATTAAACTAAGTACTACACATGTATTAACAAATTAGACAAGTCATGCAATTTTACATGAAAGACGCAGACAAATTAAAATAAATACGTTTTGCGTACAATTTGTCCGCCAAGTGTATCGTTCTCTCATTTAATCCATTCACGCAGTCATTCACTCACCTTTCATTCAAAATAGTATTTGGTTAAAATATATAATTAAAGTTGAGGTAAGTGTTATTGCCCTTAGAAAAAATGGACTAGGCGATATTTGCCCTTTAAGAAAATACGTACTTTTTGTACGATGAATCAAAAATAGGTTATAATTTAACCAGAGACAATTGTATAGGACGGTTCTTTAGTTTATGAATGGAACCGCCTGTAATATTAATGTAGAATATGTACAAATTACAGGTTAACACATTTTATATACATCATTAATGCAAATATAATACATATTTAATACTAAAGTAATTAATTAATTAAATAACTAAATCCAACGATGATGTGCGCGTTGTCCTCCTGTCGTTAGCGTGTTATGCCATGAATGTTAAAGTTAGTATGGCTGTCTCTTGAGTGTTGTAGTCGATGTCGTTCTGTTTCGGCTGTTTGCAAAGTTTCGTAGCAACAGCAAGTATGGATTGTTCTCAATGTCCCGTATGAAATATTACAGTATTCAGAGTCAGTTCACTGGTTGATATTATTGGTTGAAACACAGTTACCGTTTCTTCCTGGGATCGTTCTAGAGCTTGGGCACTTGATAGTATAGTTCTTAAAGTATAGCTCTTAACGTATCATGTTCATGGGTGTCGTAATTAACCTAATCACTGAGAGTACTCTAGCAGGTGTAGAGTTACACTGTTATATGCAACCGACTAAAAGTATCACAGTTTCTAGTATGGCGAATGGTCGATGTGCTAAGAGTCATTCTACTGGCGCACTTCGTTTGCCGTGATAATAGGTCAGCCATAATGTTATCGGTGCCCTTGATATGGCGGATTTCGAAGTCGAAATCTTGAAGTAGAAGACACCATCTTTGTAACCGGTGGTTTTTGGGCGACCCATGGTTAAGGACTAATAATGGCGAACTGTCTGTGAGGACCACAAAATGACTACCCAAGAGGAACTTAGATAATCTCAATATACAAAACAATAGGCTTAAAGCCTCCAATTCCACTGTGGCATAACGGGTCTCAGCCTTCTTTAGTTTGCGGCTCACGTAGAGAATCGGGTGTCTAACTCCATCCACTTCCTGCATTAAACATCCTCCTATTGCGATAGCGCTCGCATCTGTGGTCAAAATAAAGGGTAAATTTATGTTGGGTAATCGTAAGACTGGTGGATTAGAAAAAATATGTTTCAATCTACACATTGCATCATCTAAGCTGGTACTTTTACAAATTTTCGATGGATGATCTTTAGTTAACATATCAGAAAAGACTGAGGTGAGTTCTGCCCAATGTGGAATGAATTTAGAATAATAGTTAATAAGACCTAGTAAACTTCTAATTTGTTTCTTTGTGGTAGGCACTTCTAGATTAAGAATCTTGGAAACAATTTTATCATCATGTCAACAATTTGCCTTCAGAAATTCTATGACCAAGGAAGTCTATTTGTGTATAGCCTATTTCAACCTTGGAAGGTTTGATAGTAAGTCCAAAAAGAGAGATTTGGTTGAAGACTTGTTTCAGGGTAAGTAAGTGAGAAGTCATATCAGAAGAATGGACGCATATATCATCAATATAGGCTACTACATCTTTAATTCCGTGTAATAACAATCTTGTTAACCTAACAAATGTGGCCGGTGCGTTCTTCAGGCCAAAAGGAAGATATAGCCATTCGTACAAACCGAGAGGTGTTGCGAATGCTGTTATATGTCTACAAGAAGGATGTAGTGGAACTTGCCAATATCCTTTCGCTAAGTCGGTCTTGGAAAATAAGGATGATTGAGCCATATTTAAAATAAGATCTTCACAACTGTTCATTGGCTCTGCATCCGTTGTTGTTCTTGTATTTAATACTCTATAGTCGATGCACAAACGGATTGTCTGGTCCTTCTTTTTCACCAGGACAATCGGTGAAGAATATTGAGACATCGATTTTTGAATTATGCCATTCTTCTCTAAATCTAAAATTTCTTTATCTAAATTAGATCTGTAATGGAGAGGAATAGAATATGGTCTACATTTGACCGGTCTCAGATCTGTCAGCACAATTGAATGTGTTATTTTATCAGTGCGTCCAGGTTTGTTAGAAAAGATAGATTTATACTCGTCAAGGAGAGTCAAAATGTCTTGTCGCTGTTGTTGTGTCAAAGTGTCAGAGATATGTATGTCATTTATACTCCCGTCGTCAGTCATAATTGGTACAGGGATTTCAGTATTGTCCGCGTCTGTCTGATTTATCACAGATGCTACTGTTTGTAAATTGTCTTCAATGTCATTGTCGTCGTCGTCGAGATCAATAGTTGTCAATATGTCGTCAAATTTGTCGTCTTTGTCGATATCACAGATTGTCGGTAATGTCCATATGTCTCCGTCGTTTTCGTTGTCGTAAGAGTGTGTCGTTAACGATGCTTCGTTTGTCGAGGTGTCATTCCGTTGGGAAATTGTCGTTTCGTCTCTGTCACCAGTTCGTTGCGTCTGTTCATTTGTCTCATTGTCCTGTCTAGCATAGTATGGTTTCAACATATTTACATGGAATATTTTCAACTTTCCATTTAAAGAGAATGCAGTAGGGTTATTCCCCTTGTTGACCAGTTTCTGACATATAACACAAGATGTACAAAAGGTTTTAATGTCTTGGTCAAACTTTGGCCAATAAAACTGGGTCAGGACAATAGCCCTGGTCATTTCGTATCCCATATGACCTCCAAAAGGGGAGTCATGGGCTATTTTTAGAACTTTGTCTCGATGTGCTTGTGGTAACACTACTTGCTGTATCGTGGTCTGCTTTGTTGTGTAAAATCTAGTTAAGATATTGTTCTGTAGCCTAAATGTCCACGATGCGTTCTTTGTTAATTTTGGTTTAAGTCCTACTAACTTAAAGTATGGTGCAAGTGTAGGATCTGTTTTCTGTTCATTTCCAAAATTGATGTTAGTTGAGTTTGGCGCTATTATTTCTAATGATTCCTGCAGTTGGTCAGTGTTGGTTTTATGGGTTGTCTGTCGTGTTATTGCATTTGTGTGTTGTGTGTTTTGTTGCACATTTACAGGCTTGGTACTTGGTAGCTCGGTAGCATCCTCAATTCGAGGTTTTAATTTGGTCGTATCGCTCACAGATTCGACCGCCCCTGCATTGTACACCTCGGTGAATTCTTTCTGAATTACCTCAGTGGTTGTCTCCCTTGGTATTTTGGCAGATTGAGACAAGCATGAATGGTGTTTCTCTGTAGCATCGCTGTTTGTGTGGTGGATACCGTGTTTATGCTCCCACTCTTTGATTTCCTTTTCGGAGCATGGATGTATGTTGGGTAAATTACCAAGTATAATATCAGCGACTGGATTTTCAAGGACAGCGCACAATACTTGTCCTGATATGAACGGTGTTCGAATTTCGACCAGAGCAAGGGGGTATTTCTCTATAGTACCTGAGAATGTGCGACAAGTCACATGTTTGTCTGTGTAGTCTTTAGTGTCTATTAATGTTTTCTTAACCCCACAGAGCGTTGCGCCGGAATCCCGAATTAATGTGCACTTTTTGTTATTTACAAACCCTGTAGAAAAAACTAGCTTGCCTGTAGATGACAAAGCAGCGTTGGCTGTTTCATTTGAAATAGGGATAGTGTGGCCACATAGTAATGTTGTGTCAAGTTGGAACTTTGTACAGGTGTTGCACTTACTGTCTGTAATGGTGTTAATAATGTGTACAGCATTCCCAAGCTCGCTTTCATTGTCGTGTTGATTATCACAATCAATTAGTGATTCAATCTCTTCGTCAGACGACGTTTCTACTAGTGCAGCATTGGCCTGTTTCAATAACTTACGTCCATCACAGAAGCGACTATAATGGCCAAAACTCCGGCAAAAGAAGCATTTGACCGCTCTCTGGTAAGCGTTGCGCTTAGTCTTCTGCTTCTCCACCATCATTTTGAGGTGGTGAGGATAGTTAGGCGATTTGTCGCACATAGAGTAAGTGTCGTGACTCAAACCGCAATATTGGCATTTCGCTACTTTACCGACATTGGAGCGCGGTTTAAATTTACTCTCTGTTTGTTTGGAGTATTTGGTGTTCACTACTGCTGCTGCTGTATCGTTGTGACTTATGTTCAGCTGAAAAATGTCCCTATTTGCTGTGAAAAATGCATTCCCCTTGGACTCGATTTCCTGAATACTTTTACAGTCCATTTGTTTTAAGAACTTGGCAAAAGGTGTGGGGATGGTGCTAACTATTTTGTCTATAATAATGAGCTCTTTAAGTTTGTCATGGCTATTGTTTGTTTTAGCCGAGTTAATCCATTTTGTACACACGTCTTGGACTGTACTGACATAATCTATAAAGGTTTGGTTTGGTTGTGGAGCTAATTTGGCAAATTGTTGTTGGTAACCTGCAGTATCTAAAGAAAAATGTTGGAGAATGCGTTGTTTTAAGATAGTCATAGTCTTTTCGCATTTCCTGTGGCACTGTCTCTATTACTTTTAATGGTTCAAGAGCTAAGTTTCTCATTAGAATAAATGCCCAATCTGATTTTATGATCTTATGGTAGGCCATGAGACACTCAAAATATTCCAAGTAGGCGCTGATGGAATCTCCTGAGCAGAACGCCTTCACGAGGCCTTTATACTTGTTATATTTTTGTTCTTCCTCTTTGCTTCTTAGCTTATTTACCGATATTTCTGTGTTGGACTCAATCTCCATCTGTTTTAGTTTTATTTGTGTCTCGGCATTCAATTGGGCCTGTTTGGCCGCCGCCTCAAGCTCCAGCTCTTTTTCCTGAGCCTGCAATTGCATTTTTTCTCTTCAGCTTGTAGTTGCATCAGCATCTTTTTTTCTTCCGCCTCAATTTGCAATTTCTTTTCTTCTGCCTGCATTTGCATTTTCTTTTCTTCGGCCTCCATTTGCAATTTCTTTTCTTCTGCTTGCATTTGCATTTTCTTTTCTTCGGCCTCCATTTGCAATTTCTTTTCTTCTGCTTGCATTTGCATTTTCTTTTCTTCGGCCTCCATTTGCAATTTCTTTTCCTCTCGTTCTATCGCTCTTTCTTCACGGGCAATGTTTTCTGCGTGCGTTTTCTGTGCCCATTCTGACAGTTTCTCTTCTTTATAACCTAATTTTATTCCTTGCTCAATGCATTTATCTAAGCTGGACATTTTGTGTTTTACTTGTTGGTATTGTTTGTAAAGTTAAATCCCTTAGAAAAAATGTTGGGGAGTGGAAAATTTGGTTATGTCCCTTAATTATTAAATGTGTAAATCAAAATGCAAGGTTATGTTGGTTACAAGGTCATGAATATGCAAACAAATCAATATGATACAAAATGATACATTGATGGAAGGTGAGAAGTACAGCTTAGAGTTGCAATGGGTATGATATGAAACTTAGCTTTTAATCCCAGAACTCGCCGATGTTGTCTTGTACTCTCGTCACTGTTGGAAAAGTTACATAGGTTGCACGCGTCACTAGTTCGCGGAACAATCTGCTCGTAGAGTGAGAAAACAGTAGTAACGGTCAAAAAATGTCACAGTCATGTCAAAAATAGTTTACAGAATTACAATAATGAGGCACACTGCTGAGGCACTGTTTTGACGCTGCTGAGGGACTCAGATTAATTCTATTTTATCGCTAGATAGCTACTAATGTTTAAACTTGTAAAGTTAACAATTTGTGGTACAACAATCAATTTGATATGATTAATTAAGTAATTTTACATGGCAATTAATAGCTGTTTCACAAAACATTTTATGCCAAAACCGGAAAACTAGCCCCCAAAAAGCCTGTCATCGTCTTGCTCCTATCTAGGTAACTGAGCTCGGGTTCACACAGGCAACAATAAACTTCGTTCGCTATGATATAGAACATTTATTGTATTGCATTGGCGCAGTGGGTTAACAGCCCGCGCTATATTACATATCACAGATAGTTAACAGCAACCACATAGTTATCATACAACAATCTAGCACACTATCTAGCCTATGTATATATATATATCTATGAATATCTATTGAGTCCCTCTCAGGCAGGCCTTGTTGCCTCTCTCAAGTCCGTCTGTCCTCTGCCGGTCTCCACGTGTCCCAATCCGACACGGGCGGTAACTCTGTCCGAGTTCCTCGTGGACCCCGCATTAGGCGGGCCACAGTCAGTGTCCACGGAACCATGGACTCGATGACCAGTCTTTCGAGAAGGCTCTAGATTACTCGGGTCCTGAGCGACTCGCTTCTATCCCTTGGGCTGGAGTTGCAGCCCTCTAATAATATATCTAAAGGGTGAGGCGGTGACACTTTATTAGAATCAAGCCAGATGTTGCTCAGTTAAATCATACGTCCATCTCTTCTCTAGTCCCCGATGTTAACTGATCCGTAACCACAAACTACGTCACGACTTGAGCATCTTTCTTCCCATTCTACCCTGATGCTCAAGCGTGCTATAGTTTTGCCCACCCCATATACACTTACTGCTACACCTTCCTATGTTTTCTAAAGACTTTTTCCCTTAAAAAGTCTTTACTCCCAATCCCCCTACATTCCCCCTTTCCTTTTGCTCTCTTCCCAAACCCTGTCTTTCCCTTAATAAAACCTTCCTCAAC
>JACEFZ010004894.1:0-39811 GCA_014155875.1 Cepaea nemoralis | reverse complement strand
GAGCGTTAGCAGCTTTCTCTGTAACCCCAAATACTCTCGTGGTTGACGTGAGCGCATGAGAATTGGAAGCACTTCGAGTCGCACCAGTGACTTAGAGTATGGGGCCGGTCGCTCAGAAATCAATGGCAAACTACTGAGCGTAATCTTGCCAAGACATCAACAATCAGCTGAAAGATGCTGATGTTGACAGCGATGTCCTGTAAAGGATATGCAAAACATATTACAAGCTATAGGAACATGTGTTTTGTACACAGATATTACAGATATGTTGAGTCAGGTCTTAGGTATGACTGAGCTACCGTATAAGAGTAGACGGTACTACCTGTTGTACAGTTGTAAAAACAGTTCCAAATGCAGACTGTTACAGTGATCACAGATTAATTACTGGCACATTGAGGGTAAAGTTAAAGAAAGTCAAGTATACAGCAGGAAACCCTAAATATGACTTGTGCAAATTGAAAACTGACAAAGAAATACAAGATAATTTTAACATAGAAGTAAAGAACAAATTTGATTTATTGTCTGATCTAGAGATCCTATTTCAAGATGTAGATGATCAATGGGAAATGCTGAAGAATTCAATCAGTTGTGCAGCAGAAAAAACTATTCCAAAAGTAAAGAAAGTGGGCCGTAAGACATGGATGACTGAAGAAATTTTACAACTAATGGAAACAAGAAAACAGAACAAAAATACTCCTGCCAAATATGAAGAAATTCACAGAAAAGTCAGAACCTTATGTAAGGAGGCTAAAGAAACATGGCTTGAGAAAAATTGCAGAGAAATTGAAAAACAACACAACAGTAAAAATGCGAAACTAATGCACAAAAGAATTCAAGAGATTACTAATCAAAGAACACGTACATCAGCAGGCTGCCTAAAGACAAAAGATGGAAGAGTCGTAATAGAAAAAGATCAGATTTTACATGTATGGTCAGATTACGTGAAAAACCTTTATGACGATAACAGAGACGAACAATATATTGTTCAAAATAACAATGAAGGGCCAGCAATTTTGAAGACAGAGGTTCAGAATGCTCTTAATCATATGAAATCTGGCAAGACCCCCGGTCCAGACAGCGTCACAACAGAAATGATTAATGCTTTAGAAGAATATGGAATAGATAAAGTTACCAGTCTGCTTAATACAATATATGATACTGGAAATATACCTCATGAGTTATGTAATTCTGTATTTATTGCAATCCCAAAGAAATCAGGAGCCTTGGAATGTGATCAACATCGAACAATTAGTATAATGAGTCACATCACGAAGATTTTGCTAAGAATTATCATGCAAAGAGTTAGGAGGAAAATACAACCTGAAATAGGAGAAGAACAATGTGGGTTTGTAGTAGGCAAGGGTACAGTAAATGCTGTGTATATACTGAGAACCGTAATCGAACGTTCTATAGAAGTAAACAAAGATCTACACCTTTGCTTTATTGACTACACAAAGGCTTTTGATAACGTGAGACATGTCAACATGATAAGGATGCTTGAAGATCTACAAATTGATGTGAAAGATTTTAGACTTGTAAAAAACATATATTGGAAACAACAAGCTGCCATAAGAGTTGATAATGAAGTAAGCCAATATCAGCCTATTAAGAGAGGTGTGAGACAGGGATGTGTAATGTCTCCAGATCTGTTTTCCCTGTACAGTGAAAATATTTTCAGAAATATTGAAAATATGGAAGGAATCAACATTGGGGGACGATGCATCAATAACATTAGATATGCAGATGATACAGTCTTGATTGCAGACAATGAACAGGATCTGCAAAATTTAGTAGATGCGGTTGTTACACACAGTGAACAACAAGGGTTAGAATTAAATTGTAAAAAGACACAGATTATGGTCGTCACTAGGAAGAACGAAATACCACAGTGTAATATACAAGTAAATGGGAATATTCTTCAACAAGTGAATAGGTACAATTATCTCGGAACAGTAATAACATCTGATGGGAGATGCCTTGAAGAGATTAGAACAAGGATCGCCATGGCAAAAGTAGCCTTTAGCAAGATGAAAAACATACTGACCAATAAAAAGATGTCAATTGAAACGAGAAAAAGAGTGTTGAGATGCTACATAGAACCTGTACTTTTATATGGATGTGAAGCTTGGACAATGAGCAGCCAGGCTGAAAAACATCTGATGGCTGTAGAAATGTGGTTTCTGAGGAAAATGCAAAGAATACCATGGACAGCCAGAAAGACCAATGAACAAGTCCTTCAAGAAACAAATGAAGATCGTAAACTGATCAGAGACATTAGACGTAGACAGTCACAATTTTTTGGGCATGTTATGAGAAGAAATGATTTGGAGAACTTGGTGACAACTGGTAAGATCGAGGGGAACAGACCAAGGGGAAGACCTAGAAACAAGTATCTGGATGGCTTGGCCTTGTGGCATGGTCGAGACAGAAACACGGAACTGATCCACGACTCTGTTGATCGAGTGAGATGGCAGAACATGACCGCCCACGCTTACCGGCATGGCACATGATGGATGGATGGATGGTACTACCTGCTTTCTGTTAGCGTCGAATGTTTGGAGATGGGGGGATTGGAGGGGCAAAAAGTGGGGCTTTCGCCAAACCTAACACTCCCAAACTGTGCCAACGGCTTCGGGAGGAGGAGCGCAATTGGGAGGTTGCAAGCCTTGTTCTAGTGCGGGGAAATGTAACCTAACAACTAAATGTTATGGCAGGGCAGACCAGGCCTTAAGCTTTTGTCGGCAACTGGACTAAGATCGAAGTTCTGACAGGTGGACAGTTAGAGTATATGCTATGCTGATCCGGCAGCTTCTGCAGCTTGTTTTTTGTTCCAGATGTATTGGTGCTAGCCTTTCCTCTGAGGTAAACTAGGCAGGCGGAGAGAGGGATTAAGCTGCATTGGCAACACGTGGTCTCTTAAATTCAGCCCAGACTTTGTGCTATGAATAGGTATAACTCCATCCCTGGTTCCCGCCACAGGTTGTGGTTGTGCCTTTTTAAAAGCACAGTGTAACACACTATCATGTCAACACTGCAAGTTGCCAGTATTACAATAACAAGATGAAACTTTATTATGAAAATGGCACCTGATGATGATGACAATACAATTAAAGAATTTCAGTTTACGGAAAACCAAAATTATCATGGATCTATTGCTTGTATGGGAGCTGTTGTAGCATAGTGGCCTGATACTAGCCTGCCGGTCTGGTGAGCATGGGTTCGAACACGCAGTGAGACAGATGTGTAAAATATTGACTTGGAACTCGAGGTCGACCCAGCCTACAATGGGTACTGGGTAATATGGTGGGAAGTAAAGGCGGTCTATGTGATACTGACCCCATGACCCACCGCTTGCTGATTGGTCTATAAACTATGGGTCTAGTACCATGTGCCCAAATGCTCCTTAAGACATGTTAAATTGTTTGTTTGTTTTAAATGTTTTTAAAGAAACAAAAACATCACTTCCAAATATGAACACCTAAAGTAAAATACTAACCTTGCAATTAGATGAGGCTGGTTTGTGTTTGCCAAAGACAGGGCTAGGAGCTCTTTTTCCTGGGGCGATGGTTCCACTCGGTATTTGGCCCAGATTCTCTCCCAGTCTGAATCAGAACCACTGTAGAACATCCCATATTTGTAGACCGTTGATCGCAAGTTGACAGAAATCCTGCCCGAGTAAAACATTCAAATATAGTCATACAGAAAGGATATCAAACGAAATCACATTAGTCAAATATTAGGTTAATTTCATTGATTGGTCCAATTTTAAGATTCTGTTTTTCTATCACCAAATAAGTCTTTAGTATCTACCTTGTATGACTTATAAATGCACTTTATCACTAAGTTCCCAGGTTGTTGTTTTTTTTAAAGTTGCGTATCCCTTACAGGACGTTGCAGTCAACACCAGCATTTTCAGCTGTTGTTGATGTTCTTGGCAAGATTACGCTCAGTAGTTTTCTGAGCGACCGGCTCACATATCCCGTAAGTAACCAACGCGACGCGATCCGCTGCCGAATCTCGCACAGCTGTGTTCCTCACGTGGATATACGGGATTACGGAGAAAGTCGTAAACCCCTTCGCCAGGAAGAGCAGCAAGTTTCCAGGTTTACCCAGCATAAATTGGATAACTATCGAGTGCTGATGGATCTATATATATATATATATATATATATATATATATATTTTTTTTTTTTTTTTTCCCGCGTTTCCATCCTGTTTCAGGATATTGCGGTCAACACCAGCATCTTTCAGCTGTATGTTGATTCCTAGGCTAGATTACGCTCATCAGCACGCCACGACTTTCTGAGCGACCGGCTCCATACTCTCATAAGTCACTTTTGCGATTCGAACCACTGCTAATTCTCTTCGCGTCACGTGACGAGAGTATTCGGGGTTAGCGGAGAAAGCTGCTAACCCCTCGGCTACGGAGCCGGATATATATATATATATATATATATATATATATATATATATATATACCCAATAGACTACAAGGCATAGAAAAGAGTTCTTTACGTTAAAACAATAAAACAGTTGACACCATATACTTTTACTATCACATATTTCATACATTAGTAATTTTATATTCTCAAACAGACTAAACTGCGTTGAATGAAGTTTGTAACAGTGCTCTACTACTCTTGGCAGATCAAAGCCACCAAATATGGATGCTCAGTGATGATGGTTAAACCACATCAAGTCTTCTGTCACAAAATAAAACCTTGCGTTTAACAAGTTGATTATTATAGAGGCTTTCTGATTAAACGGACTATCTACAAAGCGACAACTATTTTAACTAACAGTAAAAACAAATTGGATGTCTAAATCCCCACGACGGTAAATAGTTACAGCTGCCCGTGTTTACATCTGGTCAACAGAAATGGGAACATTTGGAAGTGAGTCAGATGAGTCCATACATCGCTTTGACAGTTTATAAACAGGTCGGATTGAAAGCGGAAGTACTCAGCTCGGAAGAAAACAGTCCGTCTGTCAATTTATGGTTTTCCGAACAGCAAGAAGATTGGCAGCTTGTTGGGGAAACTGTTGTTGGGATCATACAGTAACTTGCTAGCTTGTTGGGGATGTCACAACAAGTGATGACAACTCTGACAGTGACTAGGCCAGGGAAAATGGATTCTTGACAATGGATGATATGCCCAAATAACACCTGCAGGACATCAATACCGTCACGTGACCAATTTTAGGAGGTTGCCAAAAACCATGATTGGAGATGGGGAGTGTTGACCAAAACAGTGGATTATGATGGACGTGTTTGTGGGAGAGCTCTACAGTGTTAGATTAATTTAATATTAACTAGCATGTGTCGTTATGGCAAAGTGTAGTAGCCATCCCGGAATGAGGCGGTTTTGCCTAAGGTAGAACCTATTATAATTAGTTCTAATTAATATAGGCTGTAACCTTGTTAAAACTAAAGTGTGATGATTAGCACTGGTAGTGGAAAACTAGCCAGAGTAGGGAAGTGATACGTGGCTCTGTTAGTTGAAGATAGATTAGTGAAGTGTTGATAAGCTTTACTAGTTGATAATTGAGTAATGAGGGATAATTGGGATATTCCCGTAGGTGTCCCTGGTGGGCGGGGCTCCGCATTCTGTTTGTTGATTTTTTTTTCTTGTCTTGGCCTGATGATAACCAATGGGTTGAGTCATCTGTCCCTGACAGAGTAGGATCACTGTATTTTCTGAGCGAGGCCGAAAGGCTCACGATCATCTAATAGAGATCAGTGACGGGGAGGCTATCACCAGTTGTATGATTTATTTTACAGGTTCCTCTGGTTGGAATGAAGAACCCGGAACCAATAAACATCCGATCCCGGATAGATTATGATGTGGAGAGATGGGCCAGCAACTTTCGCAACGGAAGAAGTTAATACACATTGCTCGGTGGAGCTTAATGGTATAAGTATCCTACATGAGTGCATACCAATCGTTAACACACCTGAAGTGATGGATGTTCAGCCCATTTGGAACTAGATCAGTAGGAACTGATGTTCACATTAGATGAAACCAAACATTGAAGTGTAGTTGTTCCACGTATCAAGGAAATCAGAACTTTCAGACTATATCTAGGGAATAAAGCAAGCCATTGTTGCATAAGATACATTGACTGTTTAAGAATGAAAATACAGAACATTTCGCAAGAAGAAAACGATATGTTATGAGACAGTGTTCCATTATTTTTCTCGGTGCAGGAATTATGAGATCTTAGATTTCTATAAACTAATAGGAACCGTGGTGTTAGGAACAACAATAGTATTTTCCACGGATTACATATTTACATGGGATCCAGATCTCATGGTCATCAGAGCTCCTGGAGGAGGACATGTCTGGAGAGAAGGATACGACTGCGGTGAGGTCTTTTGTACTGACTCGTGTGATGTCGTGTAATCCTTGCCATGATGTGTACACTATGATCCTGAACTTTGAAGGCTGACATATACATCTATGTTATAATACACGACACACATTTTCTTCGCATACACGTCTAATATACTTTACACTTTTCTTTTAATAAATTAATCTTTATTAATTTTTGGAAGCAAGAGTTGTTGAGTATGTTGCGTTGGGGAAGTATGAGAGGGGGCATAGTACGACAGTGAGAGAGTGATAGGAAAAGGTGTCCACGGGCTGATGGAGTGTGTTGGACGGAAGCTGGTGGATTCTCCAGGATATTGATAAGGGGAAAAAATATTATAATGTGGGTGTTGACTCTCTTCACTCCAGGGACGACACTTTAAAGGAGGACTCGACATCTTCCATTGTTCTAAAACACACCCAATTCTCTTCCTCTATTTTCTCCTCTACGTTTTCACTGTAAACCTTCTCTTCTTCTACCAATTGTCCTACTTCCCTTTCTCGTCCTCTTCTATTTTTTTTCTCTTCTGCCGCATCTCTTGCTCTGTCATCCTCCCTCTCTTCTTCCTTTTCCTCTTCCTCCTTCGTCTTCGTCTGCACGTTATCCCCCATATGGGCATTAGCCGTCAATCATCTCATGCAGCTTCCGCCAGGTCCTCCACATAGTAATCATCTGTGTCTCTAATTCTCTTCTCAATTTGTTTTTTTTTAGGTCCCCTTCTATTTCATTGGCTCTGTTGGTTACAACGAACTTTAAAGTAAACACTTGCTTTTTGATATCTGATTTCGATTTCTCTGTCCAATCTGCCATCTTCTGTGATCATATTTCCAAGATATTTGAATTCTTTAACTTGTTTCAGAGATGTGCTATTTATCTATATACTTAGTGAACCAGGAGATCAACTAACTTGCATTACTTCGGTTTTGATTGTATGCATGCTCATATTGTTTCTGATCCATGTTGAACTCAGATTATTAATATGATTAATATGATTTTGCAGAGTGCACTGTATCAAGTAAGGCAGCATGCGCGCAACTTACCCACTTCCGGCACGGGGAGATAGTAACGAAAAATAATACGGGACTCTATCGAGACCACCTACACCATTTAACAATTGCGGCGTTAGAGGTGAAATTCTTGGATCGCCGCAGCACGAGCTACTGCGAAAGCATTTTTCAAGAATGTTTTCAAACGGGACTCTATTGAGGCCCCGTAATTGGTTCGGTTCTATAAAGGGATCATGGCTGAACGCCTCTTAAGTCAGAATCCCGCCCGGATGTGCGATGTCCAGTGGTTGTTGTGACATGGTGGTAGTAGCAATATAAAGGGGTTAAGTAGGTAAGGATCCTACGACAGGTCTAGCAAACCGGTAGGGAATTTACTTGATCCCAGAAATACTGCTCAACATTCAGGAAATGGAGGAAATTGGAGGTAAGGTGCTAGTCACATGCGCTGGAACTTCAATAACACCGCACCTGGTCGACTAACGGCATAAGTGGAAGAAAAGCAAAGCAAACTGTATCATCAGCATATCGAATCTCTGGTATTTCATGACCATCGATAGGTAGGCATCATATTGCTCCCTGGTTATATCACCTCTGACATTTCTCATTATATTTCGGCGTAAGTGAGTGAGTGGCACCTTGCAGTCTTGTTCGGCGTACAGGTTAAACAAATAGGGGGACAGCACACATCCCTGATGGACTCCTTGCGTTATGCCAAACAAGTCTGATCTCTCACCATCTATTCTAACCGCTGTTTGTTGGTCTAGACTTCTAGACCAGTGGTTCTCAACCGGTGAGGAATCCTCCCAGGATGGGGGGTGGTGGTATTTAGGGTTTCCAGGGGGGGGGGGGGGGTTGAATTTTAGGGCTTCCAGGGGGGGGGGGGGGGATGAAGATTATTTCAAGATCCCGTTAATACAAGAACCTATTACTTGATCTTGTTTTTCCCTTCATACTTTACGGTTCTGTACGTCTCACCCTTCTAAAATTCATTTTATAAATTAAGTAGACCCACAAATCACGTTTTATATGGACGTCCAGTCTTGTTTTAGTATGTGCTTCCATTATTACGTATACTGCGTAGGGGCGGGAGGGGGAATTTTTAGGTAGGAAATACGAAAGGGGGGGGGGGGGAATGACGTTCTAAAAAAATGGTGAAGGGGAGGGGGGCAGGCCAAATGTTTAGGTAGGAAATACGAAAGGGGGGGGGGGGGGGGAGGGGGGGGGAATGACATTCTGAAAATATGGTGAAGGGGGACACGGGCCAAGAAAAGGTTGAGAACCACTGTTCTAGACAGAGTATCTTCTTGAGCTGAACGAAATGTGACAGAAAGCCCACATTCTTCGAAATAGAGACATTTTTCATATGAAAAGAACAGCCCTTTACTGGCCTGACAAATTTGAGGCAGACCAACGATGTTATTGTGGCCAAGTGGTTGTTGATAGCGTGTTAGTGGAATATAATAGTTTATTCGATTTTGATCTGTTTGTAGTCTGCGTTAGTTTGTGTTATTCAGGATTATATATGCTATGTGTTTTAATCAAAGACACGTGACAATAAAATAAATATTGTGAATTAAAATAAAGTTTGTACGTTTTTGAAATAATTTGTAAAAGTACTTAAATTTCATAAAGTTGTTACGAAACATTATGATCTTTTTCTAATGATATGTTTTAGCTCAGGTTATATCCCTTTAGTTGCTAGTTTTATTACAGATGCCATGGGAGATTATTTGTTATTTGATATATATCCATCTATCATGTGCCATGCCGAAAAGTGTGGGCGGTCATGTTTTGCCATCTCACTCGATCACCAGAGTCGTGAATCAGCTCCGTGTTTCTGTCAAAGCCGGCAAATCAGCCGTGTCGAGTATTCTATAGTGTGTATGTAGATTCAGAGCAGCAGATCAGGAGCCAAGTCAGATGATCATCATAGCAAGGGTACGCCACAGCATGATAGCTTAGTAAGTGAACACCTCACCGATTGATGCGTCTCTTCTTCCAGACGTTTACTTTCTCCGGGATCCACTGGGTCGACTAGATTCATGATCCACCAAAAAAAATAGTTATTGTATAACCTCAATCATGGATATGTCAATCACTGTAAAGACTACAGTCCCTATAACTCAAATAAGTACGGATCGCCGTACCGTGAAAACTAAGTTTCAATGTCACAGATCTCACATTTGTTCTAATCCATGTTCATAGATTGGTCTAAAATTATTTCCCTTCATTTTTTGTACTAAATTATTCCCGAAACTTCATGTTCAATGTTTTTCTTTTTTCTAGACTATTTTATTCCACGAGAACTTCATGTCCAATGTCTTTCTCTAGACTCTATTTTAAATTGTATGGGATGAAAAAACGAGTATCCCCCCGACCGGGGGTTTTTTCCCTATTGTAAAAGAAATCTTTTATAATGTTTATCTCATTTTGGAGCCCGGTTTCGTATGAACCCTCTTGATTTCTAGGCCTAGCAAACCGTGCTTGATTTTTCCTTTTTCCTTTCTGGGTATTTAGTCACCCTATAAAAAAAACCCGTGAATGTTCATTGGATGTTTTTTTTTCCCTTAAAGAGAAACTGACATCCATCAAAACCCCGTGTGGCTTCCCCCATAGACGTAGGGAACCTGTTAGAGAAAGAGGGAAACCCCAACTGGTGAATGCCGCCTGATACTATCCCTACTATGAATGTAGGCCTACTGCCTTGCTCAGAGATTTTTTATCTGACCCAACCCCTGTCATAGAGCAAGTGTCACCCTCAATTGAATCAGGTTGACAAAAAAGACCAAAAAAAACAGCGTGCAAAACCCCAGGGGAAACCCCCAAGATCCCACCTTTGGCCCTTCTTCCCCCAAACCCATTCTTAAATCTTCAAATATCCCCCCGTATCTATTCTCTGCAGAGTAATTCTCACTTCAACTCTAGATATTTTGCCCAAAAGTATGCCTATATTAATTAGGTCTAAATTCCTACAATACAAACCCTTGCAATACCGCATCACCCTGGATGGCCTCAAAATTTTTCCTGAAGACACATGTTTTTTAATTTTTAAATTAATCTAACACTGTAGAGCTCCCGAACCTTAACTGCGGTAACAAACCTCAACCCTAGTCATTTTCTGGTCAAAACACTAATTCCCCAAGTCTTGTATCTGTAAAAGAGCCGGAAGTTCTAGTAAAGTCTTTGATGTCAAAAAAATCAAACCCCAGGGCACTAACTATTTCCAGAAATCTTATTTTCCCTTTGGGTTTTTAAAAAAATCAAGGGGTTGTCTTTCTTTTCACACCAAACAAAACCATTAGATGGCCCCAGGGGCAAATTATCCTTTTCAGAATATCCATAATTTCTTATCTCCCTTTTTTTAAAAAATTTCAATGTCTCCTTTGTCCTCCTGCCCGGACAACTAAAACAACCCGCTGTTAAAATTTCCTGACTGGTCGGGAACTTTCAAAGGACGGTGTATTGATTCATCCCCCCCCCCCCCTAGTAAACAACTGCAAACTGTTTAAACTGATGTCCCCTTTGGGATTTTTGACCCTTGAGTAAACTTGGAGTGAGCACGACATAGGCCCCCTCTTAAAAAAGAGAGTCCTCTCCTTTCTTTTCCAGCAAGTTCATCCAGATGATTCCCTCTTCTTCAGGGGCTGGGGTCTTGAAAGAGTCCGGCCCCAACATTTTCCTTCCCGGAATTACTCCACTGTGAAATTGTAGGGTTGAAGTAACAAGACCACCGATCAAAGGGGGGAGTTCTAGAAGAGCCCGGAACATCAAAAGGGGTGATGATCCGACTGAACCCGAAACTGAACTTTTATACAAATGGGCATAATTTTGCACGGCCCATACGAGAGCAAGCACTCTCTCTCTCTCTTCTCTCTCTTCTCTCTCTCTCTCCCTCTCCTCCTCCTCTCTCTCTCTCTCTATCTATCTATCTCTCTCTCTCTCTCTCTCTCTCGACGGTCGAATGATTCCTCTCAGCCTGGAGAGGTTTCTTGCTTGCGTATGCCACAGGTTTCAAAACTGAAGCAATGTCTTTTCCTTCATGTAACAAAGCTGCCCCAATCCCAATCCCACTCGCATCCGTTCTGAACACAAATGGTTTGGAAAGGTCAGCGAGCTGTAACACAGGTCTGCTGATCAAGGCCTCCTTCAACTGACTATAGGCAGTCTCGCATTCTGGCGTCCAACGATTTGGTCCGGGAATGCTTTTTCAAGGTTTCCGTCAATGGAGCTCCCATTTCAGTAAAATGTGGGATAAATTTTTGGTAAAACCCACATAACGTGAGAAAGGATCGCACATCCTTCTTCGATTTTGGCCTTGGTGCACTTCTGATTTTTTCTAGGTTCTTTTCCTCTGGGACAATTTTTCCTGGAGTGATGGTGTGACCCAGAAATTCCAGAGTCTGGTAACTAATCATGCATTTGGTTGGACGAGCGATAAGCCCTGCTTCCTTGAGTCTATTAAACACTCTCTCCAAGGATTGCAAGTGGTCATCCAAGCTGTCACTGGAAATCAGAATATCATCCATGAATGATACAATGGACGGATCCTGTAAGGGATCTAACAAGGTCCTCATCATGCGAGTAAACACACTAGGTGCATTGCTGAGTCCAAAGGGCATGACCATGAATTCGTAGTGTCCACTGGGTGTACTGAAGGCCAGCAGTGGTCGAATCTCCGGTTTGACAGGTATCTGATAGTACCCCCGACTCAGATCCACCTTTGAAAAGTACCGAGCCTTATGGAGCCTAGCGGATAACTGCGCTGGATTCGGCAAAGGTTCCACCTGAAATTGTGTATGACTGTTCAGAAGTCGGTAGTCTATACACAACCGGGTTCTCCACTTGGTTTGCGTAACAAAACCACCCCCGCATTGTACGGGGATGTGGATGTCGCAATCACGTCATCCTCCAGCAATTTTTGTATTTCCTCCTCCAGGGCCTTTTCTTTAGAGAATGGCACTGGGTATACCTTTTGGCGAACAGGCTCTTGGGTGGTCAAAGTCATCTCGAACTACACCAACCTCGTTCGTCCTGATTTATCAGTCAGTATCTCCTGATGAGATTCGAGAACCTGGGTTATCCTTTCCCTCTCCTGAGAAGTCAGATCAGGGTTCACTGGCACATCCCTATAGGTTTCCTGATGTACCAAGGGATATTCCCTGCCCTCGTTGGTTCCCACTTCAGTCTCCACTGCTACTGCCATTGCCATGAGGTGAGCCGCTTTGTCTCCGGGTCTCTCCTCGTATTTCCGCAGGAGATTGATATGGAAAATCTTCGACTTTCCCGGATCCGGATCTGATAGTTGGTTCTGGATATCACCCTTTCCACGGGAAATGGTCCTTACCAACCTATCTCCAGTTTGTTGTTTCCCTTTGGGAGTAGCAACAATACTTTGTCTCCCACCTCTAGAGATCTGTCTTTAGACCTACTGTTGTAGTAAGCCGCATGTCTTTTTCTGGCCTTTTTCAAGTTTTGATTCGCAAGAGTCCATCCCTTGTGAAGTTTTTCTTTCAGTTCCTCCACATATTTGTAAGAAGAGATCACTTCTTCTGACGTCCCCTCTTCAGTCCAACTCCTCAACATGGCTTCCAACGGTCCCTTGATTGGACGACCAAACAGCAACGTAGCGGGTGGTAGTCCTGTTGAGCCATGAGGAACTTCCCGATAGACAAAGAGAGCTGATGGGATATATTCATCCCACCTATCAGGTTTTTCCTGTGCCATTTTCCGGAGCATTGTCATCAACGTGCCGTTGAAACGCTCTACTTATCCATTGGCTTGAGGGCGGTAAGGGCTGGTATGGATATGGTTAGAGTGGAACACCCTAAATACCTCCTCCATCAATTTTCCACAAAACTAGGACCCACTGTCCGTCAGTATTTTATCAGGAAAGCCTAATCGTGTAAAGAACTCCATCAGTGCGTTCGCCACTCTTTTCGAGTCAATTGTGGTCAACGGTATGGCTTCACCCCACATTGTACAGCAATCCACCATTGTGAGAATATACATGTTCCTCTTCCTAGTCCTAGGAAGTGGACCCACGATATCGATGGCTACCCTCTCGAAAGGAGAATTCACGATGGGCATCTCACCCAAGACCACCGGTGCTGTCCAGTGTTTCGGTGCCACCCTCTGGCACTCAGGCGCATGACTTCACATACCGACGCACATCATCTGTCATTCCCGGACCAATAGTAATGGCAGGAAATTCGCTGCATGGTGGCGGCAATACCCATATGGCCACTAAATGAGATGGTATGCCCCATATGAAGAATCTGGGACCGGTGAGCTTTCGGGACGACCAACTGACCGTATAGGTTGTCTCCCCTTCCTGCTCTCCTGTAGAGTATCCTATTCTTCATGTAGTACTGCCCACGTCCTGGTGGATCAGCACTTCTCTGCAGCTTTTTGTAGCAAGGACGTAAAGTAGCATCCTCACTCTGGGCAGTTCGTAGCTCCCCCGGCATTGGGTTAGTCACAGTTGCTTCTGCCTCTTCCGTTCTCGTCTGAGAGCGAGTCTGTATTGCTCCCATATGGATTGGCTCCCTGGGCATTCCCAGAAAGACATACCGGCAACAGAGGATGACGGGAAATATGGGATCGGTCAATACAGCAGCCTTGATTGTGCCGGTGACATATCTTGACCGAATCTCCACGTTAGCAATGGGCAACTTCATGGCCACAGCACTCTTCTGTGCAGGCTGTATCTCCATGGTCTCACCTGTGAATTGTTCTGGGTGTACCAGATCCGCAGAAATCACGGCCTCCCCGTCCAGTCCTGTGTCGTACAAACACTCCACTTGACGACCGTTAACCTCTACCAATTCCACTACAGGTGGTTTTTCCTGGTCTGGAGTCTCTTCCTCGGCCTCGACCTGTTCAGTGGGCTCCACCTTAGGTTTCCCGGGGCACACGACGAATTGAGAATCTCCTGACTTTCCCCTGCAGTCAATAGCATTGTGCGTGTTTGACTTGCATTGGTTGCACCATTTCCCTGTCCTAGATTTTCTAGTGCCGGACTTGAGTGAGCTCTCCTAGTGGCGAGCTTCCTTGTTGACATTGGCATTTTCAGTGATAAACTTCTTGGAAGTCACTTGACATGCTGCGAAGTGAGGGCTCTTAGCCTTCTATTTGCAGTCCCTCGTATTGTGAGAGGGTGACTTACAAATTGAACACCATTTCTCCGACCACGGTCGTTTGGTGTAGAGCTTGAAGTGCTCTTGCTTCCCTCCTTCGTATTCTCTGAACTATCCTCTGATTTTTGTACATAAAGTTCCCCCTTTTTGGTTCCTGAGTGTTTGGCTTTCTTCTTGTCATGTTTCTCCTGACTTTTGGTGTTGGTGAAAAAGTTTTCCCATGCCTCCCCATGTACCTCGACGAACCGTGCTGCTAATTTTGTCACGAGGTCAATACGTTCCGCTCCTTGTTCTCCCAGGAATGTCCTGAGAGGTTTCGACATTTGCTTCTTCAGCTGGTCGACCACCATGAGCTCTTCCAGACTCTCATAGTCATGTGCGAACCCAGCCAAATCCATCCACTTATGGAGATAGGATTTTAGACGCAAACTGTAGGCGGCAAACAACTCCCCCGGTTCTCGTTTCGCTGCTCGAAATTTTTTCCGGTAGGTATGTGACGTAACCTCGAATCGTTTCAGCAGAGCCGTCTTCAATTCGTCATAATTGTTCTCATGTCCTGGTGGCAGGCGGGAATAAACCTCGTAGCCGGTCCCGCGTAATCCCTGGGATAGCTTAAGACACCATTTGTCACGGTCCAGACCCATAGCAACAGACATGGCCTCGAAGCGTTGAAGGTACTGGTCAATCTTCTCCTTGTCCTCCTCGTAGATTGCTAGAGGGAACTTCATAGCATGGTAACTATGTCCACCTGCTGGGGTTGAAGCCTGGGATGGAGGAACCTCCAACTGCTCCTTCAGTTTCCCCATTAGATTGCCTCTTAAACTCGAGTTCCCGCATCCGGTACTCGTGCTCCCTTTTCTGAGCGTCTTGCTCCGCTTCCCGTTTCCTAGCAGCTTCTCCAACTTCAAGTTTCCTAGCTGCCTGATAAGCTACAAATTCCAGTTTCTTGACTGCCTGCTCAGCTTCAAGTTTCTTAGCAGCCTGCTCAGCTTCAATTTCCAGCCTTCTCATGGCTTGGTCTGCTTTCAATTTCTTAGCAGCTTGTTCTAACTCCATCCTTCTCAATTCCAACTAGGCCTTTCGATCTTCCATTTCCGCTTGACAAAACTCCCTCTCCACCTCCTGTATGTAATCTGTTAGGGCAGAACCCGACAAACCCATTTCTTCCCCCTGTGAGCTTAGTTCTGCCGTGGTTAGTTTATGAGTGGCCATTTTTCAGACAGGTAAGTCAGCAGATAGAGTATAGATTATCTCTAAGAGAAATATATCGGTGATGAACAATTACAGTTAATCTATATAATTAAGACCACAACACAACACACTCAGTGACAAGAGCAGAATCAGGACCACAGACTTATGCAGACGTGTGAAGTGTGAACAGGTAAGAAAAGTGTCTTAACCCCTATCCACATTCACTCTAGCTGGATTCTCTCTCTAACAATATCTCCGTCCTTTAACTAAAGATCCCGTGTCAAAGGACCCAGTTGTCAGGAGATCCCGCTGTCAACCAATCCCGTCTACAAGAGATCCCGCTGCAAAAGACCCCGTTTGCGAGAGATCCCGCTGTCCAAAGATCACGTTTACGAGCTCCCAATAAATGTCGTAAGTTATCCTTTCTTACTTTAGTGTCGTCCCTGGAGTGAGGGGAATCAACACTCACATTTTTATTAACCCAATATTATTGTCCTAGAGAAACCACCAGACTCTGTCTACAAAACTCCGTCAGTCTGCAGACACCCCTTTCTCACTCTCACTCACCCCTAGATCATGCCCCCTCTCACACTTCCCCAACACAACATACTCATCAACTCTAGCTTTAACAAACTAAAATAATTTATTAAAGCAAAGAGTATGGGTGTGAGAGGTGTGTGTGTATGTATTGTGTCGAATGTGTGTCGAATATTCTATAGTGTGTATGTAGATTCAGAGCAGCAGATCAGGAGCCAAGTCAGATGATCATCATAGCAAGGGTACGCCACAACATGATAGCTTAGTAAGTGAACTCCTCACCGATTGGTGCGTCTCTTCTTCTAGACGTTTACTTTCTCCGGGATCCACTGGGTCGACTAGATGCATGATCCACCAACAAAAATAGTTATTGTATAACCTCAATCATGGATCTGTCAATCACTGTAAAGACTACAGTCACTATAACTCAAATAAGTACGGATCACCGTACCGTGAAAACTAGCTTTCAATGTCACAGATCTCACATTTGTTCCAATCCATGTTCATAAACTGGTCTAAAGTACTTCTTCACTGTACTAAATTATTCCACGAGAACTTCATGTTCAATGTTCTTCTCTAGACTAACTTATTCCACGAGAACTTCATGTCCAAATGTCTTTCTCTAGACTCTATTGTTCAGTGGTATGGGATGAAGAAACGAGTATCACCCGACCTGGGTGAATCCCTATTGTAAAAGAATCGTTTATAATGTTTCTCTCACTTGAGCCCGGTTCGTATGAACCCTCTGGATTCTAGGCCTAGCATAAACAGTGCTGATTGTACTTTCTTCTGGGTATTTATTCATCTTATAAACATAACGTGAATGTTCATTGGATGTTCTTCTTAATGAGAGTTGACATCCATCAAACCCAGTGTAGAGCTTCCTCATAGACGTAGGGGAACCTGTTAGAGAAAGAGACCACATCTGGTGAAGGCCGCCTGATACTAATCCCTACTAGCTGAATGTAGGCCTACTGCCTTGCTCAGAGATTTTTATCAGTGAACCAACTCTGTCATAGAGCAGAGTGGCTCATCCCTTCAATCTGAATCAGGTTATGACAAGGAAAGACCAATAAACAGCGTGCAGAACCCCAGTGGGCACCCCACTGCAAGATCCCACCATTGGACACTTCCCTCATCTCCCAACCCATTCTTAAATCTCTCCAAATATCACCCCACTACTCTATTCTCACTAGCAGAGCTAATTCTCACTTCACTACTCTAGCTAGTTTGACCAAAGCTACTGCCTATATTAATTAGGTCTAAATATCCTATCAATACTACCTTATGCAATACCGCATCACTCCTGGATGGCCTCTACAATTTGCCATGAAGACACATGTTATTTAATATTTAATTAATCTAACACTGTAGAGCTCTCCGAACTTCATAACTGCGGTAACAAAACACGTCAATCCTAGTCAATTTTCTGGTCTACACTAATGTACCCAAGTCTTGTATCTGTCAAAGAGCCGGAAGTTCTAGTGAAGTCTTTGATGTCAACACATCAGATGACTCCAAGGGCACTAACTATTTCCAGAAATCTTATGTTCCCTTGGTTTAATCAATGCAAGAGTTGTCTTTCTTTGTTCACAACCAAATAAAACACATCAGATGGCCCCAGGGGCAGATTATCCATTTCAGAATAAGTTCTTATCTCCCTTGTTTTTAATCAATGCCCCCAGTTGTCTCCTCCTGTCCGGCAACTAAAACAAGCCCGCGTGTTACAATTTCCTGACTGGCGGGGAACTTTCAAAGGACGGTGTATTGATTCATCTCACCGACCCCCCTAGTAAACAACTGCAGCTGTTAATCTGACAGTCCTTGGTATTTTTGACATCTGATTGTAAACTTGGAGTGATTTCACGACATCGGTACACCTATTAATGTCGTCATAACTTATACCATCTGGCCCTGGGGCGCTGTTTTTTTTATCGCCAAAGCACAGCCTTGAATTCTTTCACTGTCACTGTATCTTCATCCGAAATGTTCTGGGACTTACACCTGTCTGAGGTGACCTCCTTGGCAAGATTTCGGCCTCTCATGTCTGTCTTGTTGCTCTGCTCTAGTGTTCGAAAAGGGCTTTGCCCTTGATCTCGTCAGTCCTCAGCCAGATGAGGTCAGCACCTTGGAAGTCAGAAATTCTCTTATTCTTGACTAACCCGCTCATGCTATTATGTAGTCACCAGAACAATATCAGTGACTGGTCTGTGCTTACTCTTTGACATACCTCTGCTCCCAGCTTTTTTTCTTGCCCTAAACATTTCTGCTCTTGTCGTGCCTTATTTTACTTACCACATCTTGCCTTGTACTGTCATACTTGAAAGTCTTGACCGGTGACTTAAGCTGCCTGGTTCTGCCTTTCTCCACCAATATGCTGCAAGGGTGGTGGTCGCTGCCATGGTACCCTAGGACACCCCATCTACACACTGTAGTGAGTGCAGGAGAAACCAGCGCCAGATCAATAGCATTGTCCTTATCACCTGGGCGGCTTGCTGTTCTCGTGACACAGCCACTGATGATACAAACCAGGTCAATGGTTTCAAGTGCATTCTCGAGCTCCTCCCCCTGTATGTTGGAGGAAATGTTTCCCCATGATCTGCCTTTAGCGTTGAAATCGCCACAGAAAATAACATTTCTCTCGTGACCTAATATGTCACTTAAGCACTGTCACTTCTATAATCCACACTCGCGTTACGGGCATAAATATTAACCAACACGAATGGTAGACCGGATTGAACTCTGACCGCCTGTATTTGTATGTCGTCATTGTCCCAGCTGGACATGTCTATATCTGAAGCAACCATACTGTCGCGGATGAGAATCGCCATTCCCTGATGTCGTCTGTTGTAGAAACATTTGAAGCCGGCCATTTTGAGTAGCTGATCACCCAGTCTCGTCTCCTGTAGTGCTACAATATCGTTCCTGTAAACCAGGTTTTCGAGAATAGAGCCACGTTGTTTTACGCTGGCGCAGTTCCAATATAGTATGCCTGAGGTCCAGACGGTCACATTTAAGTCTAAAACGTCTTACTCTTCCACGTTTGCGTCGCTTGCGGCCGCCACGTTGGCCCCGTTGCCTTGTTTTTTTGACTGCCTTCCGCAAGGAACACACAAATTGTTCCGCCATGTTGAAAAGGCCGAACACCACAGAACCACACACGCTGCGAAAATTCACTCAAGGATTGCTTCGCTCAATGCACGAAACTCCATTAGCATCGGCGCAGATCTTGAGAAGAAACTCCTGGTTTTACATCCAGGCACACAAATTACACGTAGGAGATGAAAATATCCATCTCTTACGCGAAAAAAGTAACGGTCACATAAAGAAAACAACCGCCCTGTCGCCATCTTGACCGGAAGTCCCCCTACATATACAAATAATTGCAACAAAATGCACAGTTAATTTTAGATCACAAATACAGATATTCCTATCGCACGTCTTTGAGTAAAACGCATAGCATATATAATCCCCAATAACACAAAATAACACAGACTGTAGATTGGCCACAATCGAATAAATTGATCCAAGTAGAATAGAGAGTAATCTTGTCGAAGGACGACAAACCCATTACAGTAATCGGAGTCCCCATATCCCCGATGGGGAGGGAAGGGAAGGGAGTTTCTATCCCGGTTAGGGAGGGAATGGAAGGGAGTCCTATCCTGTGGGAAGGGAAGGGAGTCCTTTGTCCCAGTGGGAAGGGACGGGAAGCGAGTCCCTACTCCACCTAGAATCCATTGCAAATAATGAAAACTTACCTAGTCATGCCACTTGTTTTAGCCAACTGGGTAAGGAGGATCACACGAACATAGACAAGAGAGAGAAAGAATTTATACTTCCCACGTCTTATAGGTCGTCCAACCCCATAGCCACTCCTCGATTGCTATTAATTACCACACCGTGTCGCGTTGGGTCTTAACGTGATGGTATGGGATCCGGTCGTTCAGAAAACAATGACAAACTACTGAACGTAAACTTGCCAAGACATTAACAACAGCGGTTCCTGTGCCAGTGAATATCACACAAAATGCTCCCCACTGCCCAATGTGAAAAGTCTAAAAGACAGGAGTCTCGACAAACAACAGCCTGCCGCCAGAATGTCAACACAATAGTCCCCCACGAAACCCCCAGTTCATCTCTGATGGAATCGGCTGTCATTTTCCCATCTGGATCTTTCCTAGATGTTCACCCACACAGTCCACGAAATTACAGTTCATCGTCGATGGTAGTGGCAGTCAACCAGAAGCCCAGCAGCCACGCATTTCTGCATAAGGCAAAAACCGGTCAACTCTGGGACATAGCCAGCTGCCATCGCTCCGAACATGCAGTGACGTTCCAAAACACCTAGGGCAGATTCAAAAGCATCTCACACGAAACTCACAGCTCACAGTGTCGCGCCACGCACTTACCCAGTAGCAGGGCGACGGAACCATCAAGCCTTCTTAGTCGCCTCTTACGACATGCGTGGTAGGCTGCAGTGTTGCTATTCTTTGCTTCCCTTATGGGCCCCGGCAACACACGGGAGGATGTCTTGTAAATAGGGTATGCCAAAAATAAAATTAAAAAATAATAAAATTACCACTTACCTAGCCATGACGCGTGTTTTAACCTGGGTATGGGGTTAATAAGACAGAGGTTTAGCCCCGCGATGGCCAATATCTAAGGGGTTCACTCTCTCTGGTGAAACACGGAGACCCGCACAGACAAGATAGACACTCTCGGTCCTCCAACCCCATAGCCATTTCTCCATTCGGTCACATCGTCTCCTAACAATGAACGGAAGCACTTATCTGGCCCTCACCCGTGAGATACGAAAAATGCAGTGCCAACACTTGCCTTTTCCGATATTTTCCTCGTGACGTCAATAGACTTATATAGGAAACAACAAGATGGTGCCCCACCGAATTTGGGGTGGGGGTCAAACCATTCTATATTTCTACTGACGGGCCTTTCTAGGGACCAGTCTTTATCAGGACTTACAAACGAAAAACGCAAACGACATGCAAATGGATAAAAGCAACAAAGTAGGAAGAACAAGAGAACGCAGAGGCAACACTATCACAGGAGGTCAGCATAGTTCGCTAACTCCAGTGTGCTTATTCCGAGGTAGCGGGTTCAACCCATACACCAGTAAGTTGGACTAAAACGTTCACTTCTCGTCTTTGAATTGGGGACCAAAACTACAAGTACCTCAGAAGTAGGAGTAGGTTCGCCTGATGGTAAGAGTATACTGGTAAAAGGGAATGCTAATCCGCACGCAAAAATCAGACCATGGCACTTAAGTATTTGCACGTATATAGACCAGGTTTGAGTTCATAACGAGAAAACGTATACATAACGCCGATAAGCGTGGGCGGTCATCTTTCGCTATTTCACTCGATCACCAGAGTCGTAGATCAGCTCAGTGTTCTTGTCTCGACTATGCAATGTGGCCAAGCCATCCAGGTATTTACTTCTCTGCCTTCACCTTGCCCTCTCCCCCTCGATCTTGCCAGTTGTCACTAAGTTCTCCAATTTATTTCTTCACATAACGTGACCAAACAATTGTGACTATCTACGCCTAATTTCTTAAATGTCATTGGTTTATAAATCTGTAGATTTGTCAACGGTGTTAGAACCAAATAATGGTTGTTGTTTCGGTTTTGAGTGCATTGATTTTAGGGACAATGGGGTTATCACCTTTGTATGTGTTCATGATATTTCATATCATCTCATGCATATTCATTTGTTTCTTGTAGGACTTGGTCACTGGTATTCCTGTCTGTCCACGGTATTCTTTGCATTCCCCTCAGAAACCACATTTCCACAGCCATCAGGTGTTGTTCAGTTTGTCTGCTCATTGTCCACACTTCACATCCATACAAAAGTACTAGTTCTATATAGCACCTCAACACTCTTTTTCTCGTTGCAAATGGCATCTTTTTATTGGTCAGTATGCTTTTCATCTTGCAAAAGGCTACCTTCGCAAATGGAAATTCTTGTTCTAATCTCTTCAAGGCACCTCCCATCAGATGTTATGACTGTTCCGAGATAATTATTCAGATTCACTTGTTTAAGAATCTTCCTATTTACTTGTATATTACACTGCGGTGTTTCTTTCTTCCTAGTCATGATCATAATCTGTGTCTTCTTACAGTTTAATTCTATCCCTAGTTGTTCACTATGTACAACAACCGCATCTACTACATGTTGCAGATCCTGCTCATTGTAAATGTGACACAAGTCATTGATCCCTCTGTCTGTCTGGTAACATTTCTTACTCGGTCTCGAATTGTTAAGTTGGCAACTCTCTTCGGGCATCTCATCTCACATGTGTTGATTTTACGAAAATGTGCTTTGGATAATGTTGGTAGCATAGGTTTGGTGTGAATATGCTGTTCATTATCTGTCGTTTTGCGGACATGGGTATATTTGGGTGTTTCAGTATGGGTGATAGTTGATATGTAAGTGCATTTTCTTTTTGACATCTGATTTCGATTTCTCTGTCCAATCCGCCATATTCTGTGATCATTCTTCCAAGATTTCATGAGTTGTACTACAATTGATGGAAAGCCCACATTCCTCAAAAGAAATCCTTTATAAGAGAACAGCCCATTACAGGCCGGACAAGAATTGAGACAAGGTCAAGGACTACGTTTTGAAAACTCTATTTTTTAACGTTTATTTCATACAAAGCAATGCATATTTACAAGGTGTATTGTGTGTTTCTTTTATTTGTGTATATTACATAGCATTACCGTTTGTTAGTGTTAAGTGTCACATGTGTGAATAAAACAAATACATACATATATACAGTTATATTATGACATTTATGGCATAGTGCATGTAAACACACATTCCTTGCATATGCTTCATTTCCACTTCCACAAGCGGAATGCACGTAACACCTGTCCATCTCTCCCTCTGCTCTCTCTCTCTCTCTCTCTCTCTCTCTCTCTCTCTCTCTCTCTCTCTCTCTCTCTCACTCACTCACACACACACACACACACACACACACACACACACAGGCACGCAGGCAGGCAGGCAGGCAGGCAGGCAGGCAGGCGCGCGCGTGCGCGCACGCACGCACGCACGCATGCACGCACGCACGCACGCACACACACACACACACACAAACACACACACTTTATCTTGATCTATCTCGTGCTTTCTGGGGACAGCAGTACATCGAATGCCGTGAGCTTGGGCAATAAACTTTAAATTATCATTCCCATTAAAATGTGGCTTCTTTATAATTTCTGGGTCACTTAGCTACTGAGGTGAAGGTTCACATTGTTGGTGTTGTTGGCCTGATGTCAAATTACAGGGTCACGCTCTAGTGCCCCATAAATGTCCATGGCACATTTTGTTTGGGCGACAAGAATCCGGGATTTATAACTAGAAATTAGAGTCCATGGCCTGTCCACAGGGAGATAATTGGTCCAAAGATGTGATAGTGTCTGGATTTCAGATACAATGGGAAGGACTTAAAACCTGACCACTACAAGCCACCTTAGCTTACTGAGTTTAAAGTGCTCATTTAATTTGTTTATACCTGGTGGTGTTTATTATTTTTTTCTTTTCGAACATATCATTACCATATAACATCATTTTAATTCTTGAGATATCGCCTTGTTTAAAGGCTGCTACACGTGCGCGAGCGCGCATACACACACACACACACACACACAATCATACATATGTGCGTGCAAATACATGCACCACACACACACACGCACACACACCTGCATCCACACACAAACGCATATATATGTTACTGCCAACGACACAGACACACATCCACAATATATTTCATGCTGCACATTCAAATATAATAATGGGAAAATTAATAATAATGGTAGCAGTAATAATAATAGTAGTAGTAATAAATAAATAAATGTTTACATATCCTTTAGAGGACATTGCTGACAACATCAGCATCTTTCAGCTGATTGTTGATTTCTTGGCAAGATTACGCTCAGTAGTTTGCCATTGCTTTCTGAGCGGCCGGCTCACACACCCCGTAAGTTACCAAAGCGATTCGAACCACTGCTGATTCTCACCATCGTCACTTACTTACGAGAGTATACGAGATTACGGAGAAAAGTTGCTAACCTCTAGGCCAGAAAGCCGGCACGTAGTAGTAGTAGTAGTAGTAGTAGTAGTAGTAGTAGTAGTAGTAGTAGTGGTAGTAGTAGTAGTAGTAGTAGTAGTAGTAGTAGTAGTAGTAGCAGCAGCAGCAGCAGTAGCAGCAGTAGCAGCAGCAGCAGCAGTAGTAGTAGTAGTAGTAGTAGTAGTAGTAGTAGTAGTAGTAGTAGTAGTAGTAGTAGTAGTAGTAGTAGTAGTAGTAGTAGTAGTAGTAGTAGTAGTAGTCTTCTTCTTCAGCGTTCCGAGCCATTGAGGTTCTTTGCTGCGGGTGCTACGGAGTTCGTGCATCGAGCGAAGCCATCCTTGAGTGAATTTTCAGCAGCGTGTGGTTTAATCTGGCGCTAGTTTCACCTTCACTCACTACAGTGTGTAGATGGAGTGTCCTAGGACACCATGGCAGCGACCACCACCCTTGCAGCATATTGGTGGAGAAAGGCAGAACCAGGCAGCACAAGCTAAAGGTAAAGACGTTCCAGTATGACAGTACAGGGCAAGATGTGGTGAGTAAAATAAGACGTGACAAGCGCAGAACGTTTCAGGGCAGGAAAAAAAGCTGAGAGCAGCCACCGTGGTGGAGTTTCGAGGTGGAGAAGGCTTGGGTGTATAAGCGTAGTGCTGTAAGGAGGTGGTAAAATGCCAAGAAGAACAGAGCTGGTCATCCTAGTCCCTGCTTGCACTTAAAAAGAGAGATGCACACAAAAGTAAGCTATTTCAAAAAACTGGTCAAGGTGGTTAAAAGCGAAAAATGGGCAGAGGTGTGTCAAAGAGTAAGCACAGACAAGTCACTGAAATTGTTCTGGCGACTACATAAAAGCATGAGTGGTGTAGTCAAGAATAAGAGCATTTCTGACTTCCAAGGTGCTGACCTCATCTGGCAGAGGACTGACGAGGACAAGGGCAAAGCCCTCTTTGAACGCTACCTTGAGCAGAGCAACCAGACAGACATGGGAGGCCGAAATCTGACAGATGCAAGGCCCAGAACACTTCGGATGAAGACACAGTGACAGTGAAAGAAATCAAGGCTGTGCTTCGACGATCAAAAAACAGTGCTCCAGGCCCTGATGGCATAAGATATACGACATAAATAGGTGGACCGACAATGAGCTAGAGAAACTAGCAGACATGTACAACAACAGTATAGGGAGTGCTAGCATCAAGGAGGAATGGTTACACAGCTATCTGATTCCCTTGCCGAAGCCTGACAAAGACCACAAAAAAATTCAGGGATATCGAATTATAACCATGCAGAATACAATAGGCAAGCTGCTGGAGAAGGTAATTGCCAGGAAAATATCAAGCCAACTAGAGAGGCAAGGTGTTTTCCCACCTACCCTGGGTGGGTACCGTCCAAAAAGAGAAACCTGGACCAATGCGGCAGTCTTTGCCCATGATGTCTATGAAGGTTTCCACTCAGGCACTGAAACCGTTGCTGCAGCGATTGATCTTGAGGACGCATACAACAGAGTACCACTGGATTTTTTAATGTTTCAGCTTCTTGAACTAAACGTAAGTCCATTCCTCCTTAGTTGGATCGCTGCAACCCTCTTCCAACGGAAAGTAGTTTTTAGATGTGGCAGTTGGACTTCGGAACCAACAACAATATATCCTGGCCTACCACAGGGATCACCATTATCTCCGGTACTGCTCAACGCTTACACTGTGAGAATCACCAGTGAGCAGATCACTGGACCTGGCAGGACATTGTCATATGCCGATGATGTTTTAGTGTATCGTCAGGGTAAGGATAGAGAGGAGGTTGCTGTGGAACTACAAACCGAACTCAATCGCATAAGTACTTGGTGTGATAAAGCTGGGGCAATGGTCAACCCAACAAAGACAACAGTGACTTGGTTCTCGTTGAATAATCATATTGTCAACACTCCAACACCAACTGTAATGCTGTGTTCAGGGACGGTCGAAAGAACGCAGGCAATGAATTACCTGGGGATACGGTTTGATCGAAGCCTTGCTTATAATGTGCACATAGACCAGATGATAACAAAGGCCAAGCGGGGTTTGGCAGCGATGCGGGTGATGGCGGCAGCAAACTGTGAGCAGCGCCATCTATGTCTTCTGTACGAGGGGCTGGTCATGTCCGTTTTGGAGTATGCAATGGCAATCCTGACTCTCAGCCATAAGCAGATAGAAAGGATGGAAAGGATACAGAATGAAGCTATGCGCATTATTCTTGGATGTACTACAGATACAGCATGCAGGGCGGTGCGCTACCTTCTTAATTTTCCAACCATTGAAGAGAGAATACAAGTTTGCAGGGCACGCGCCTACCTCAGAATTAACGCAAACGCACAACATCCACAGCATAGTGAAATTAGGAAGGTGAAGGGCAGCAGGTTAAAAAGAGGACGGTCGTGGATGGGTCAAGCCGAAGACATTCTTCAACAGGTGTGTTCACTTGAGGACTTAGAACCTGGCGAGGAGTGGGTGCAAGTGCCAACAGACTTCTGCACATCCTTTTCAGTTTGCATCCAACTAGATAGAAAATGCAGACAAGAAAATCCGGCTGCTGTTGAAGCTGAAGTACAAGCGTTGATTTTCGAGAATTATCTAGACGGTGACGCGGTCATCTACACAGATGACATGTGAGAAGCTCATGGGTCTTTACAGCTCGGGCCGGAGGGAGAATTGTGAAGGAGGACTCTGGTGCTTTCACTGAAACCACAAGTAGCCTGACCATGGAAGTCATGGCAGTAAGTAAAGCAATAACATGGCTCGAGACACAGACATTCACTAGGGCTTGTTTCCTTAGCGACTCAATGAACATGATCAAGAGGATAGAGGAGGGGTCGATCCGAATGAGAATGGTTGCTGCCTCTGGAGCGGTCTCGGCTGGCAAAGATTAGTTTCATCTTCGTGCCACGGCATGCGGGAGTACAAGGAAATGAGCGGGCTGACAAGCTCGCAGGTGAGGCTAATGTGGAGGGCGGACGCGCCATGGACCAGGCTGACATTCTGAATGCTCTACGAGAAGTGAGACTTTTGCGAGAACCAAGTGATGACTGTGAATCTACAACAATGGCCAGACTGCGAGAGCACCAAATTAAAAGAGGGGTGGCCAAACAAGAACACTACGCAGGAAGCCAAAGAAGATTGATAAACCAACACAGAACTGGCATCGTTAGCCGCTACACGCTGCGGGATTTGCTGAGGAGGAGATCCGAGCACTTATGGACTGAATGGTTCGATGTGCAATGAGGATGATCTGTCGACTAACTAACTAACTAGATACAATCCGTCTCCATTCGTCTCTCTGTTTGACCTTCTCTTGCCAGTCGTTGATTCCAAGTGCTTGTAGGCCTGTATATATATATATTATCTCTCCACCGTCTTCTTGGTCTACCTCGGGGTCTACAGTCATTTATTTCCTGAGTGTAAACGAGTTATGTTTCCCTATTATCTTCCATTCTTTCTATATGCCCCAGCCATTGTAGTCTATTAGCCTTCATGATACCAGTGATTAGCGGGTAATTAAACAGATCATAAATGTCTTTGTTATTTCTTCTTTTCAACTCTCCAAAGATGCGTCTTAAAACTTTGTTCTCGGTTTGTAACAAGGCTTCGTCTCCTTTCGTTGTACTTCAGGTTTCAGAGCCATACTGCACAACTGGTCTAATCAGTGTTTTATATATTGTGATCTTGGTGTTACGAGATAGCGCATTTTATTTTAGCAGATGTTGTAGTGCATAGTATATCCTATTTCCAGAGTTGATTCTAGCTTGTATTTCTTCCCGTATGATGTTGGAGCAGTTGAAGATTGTACCCAGGTATTTGTATGTTTCCGTTCCTTTAATGGTCATATTATTTATTTGTATGTGGCCAGAGTTTCGAGCCATTCCTTCTCTTGAAATTACCATATATTCTGTCTTATCTTGGTTGATAACCAGCCTCATCTGTTAGGCTTTTTCATTTAAGTGAGTCAATATTTCCATTGTCTTTTGTTCATTTTCCCCAATAATATCTATATCATCTGCATAACCAAGCAGCTTGGATGTTCCTCCAATATCACATTCCTCCTTTACCTTCATTACAACTTTCTCTAGAGCCAGATTGAAAAATTGCGGCGATAGTGCATCACCCTGTTTCTAGCCAGATGTTATTTGGAAAGGGTCTGATTTCCTGCCTTTATATGTTACTATATTATAAGTATCTTCCATGCATAGTCTGGTCATGTTGATTAACTTCCCTGGTATTCCAAATTCCTGCAGAGCATTCCATAGACTATTCGTATGGACACTATCATAAGCCTTTTTAAAATCCACAAAAATGTTATGGAGATCTCTTTTATATTCCCAATTTTTCTCGGCTATTTATCGTAAGATAAATATTTGATCTATTGTTGATCTGTTTTGTCTAAAACCCGTCTGGTAGTCAACTAATAAGTCTTCTGAATATGGTTTTAGTCTATTTAGTAATACTGCGAATAGTATCTTATAGCTTGTGGACAGTAGTGATATTCCTCTATAATTTTCACATTGGAACTTGTCTCCTTTCTTAAAGATAGGTATTAATAATGACTCTTTCCAGTCATGGGGTAATATAGTAGTAGTAGTAGTAGTAGTAGTAGTAGTAGTAGTAGTAGTAGTAGTAGTAGTAGTAGTAGTAGTAGTAGTAGTAGTAGTAGTAGTAGTAGTAGTAGTAGTAGTAGTAGTAGTAGTAGTAGTAGTAGTATAATTGTAAGATTATTAATACCGTCAATAAACACGTTTACATTTGTGGTATCCTTTGTTTAAAACAAGTTATTTGCTTCTTCTGTAATATGTGCTGTCTTCAGGAAAATCTCTTACGGGATTTTCGCTTGTGGGGCTAAGATTAGAATGTTTGAGACTTTTTGTTGATAAAGTTGTTGGATAATTTCTTTCTTGATTGTTCTAGTTAGTTATTCGAAAGATCATCCTCATTGCACATCGAACCATTCAGTCCATAAGTGCTCGGATCCCCTCCTCAGCAAATCCCACAGCGTGTAGCGGCTAACGATACCAGTTCTGTGTTGGTTTATCAATCTTCTTTGGCTTCCTGCGTAGTGTTCTTGTTTAGCCACCCCTCTTTTAATTTGCTGTTCTCGCAGTCTGGCCATGGTTGTAGATTCACAGTCATTGATTGTTCTGTAATTATGATTGTTCTGTAATTGTATAATGCTTTGTTTCTTAATGTCCATACAAGATTACTGTACTCTGCCAATAGAACAAGTAGCTTTGTGTGGATGTCTTGTGTGGAGTATAGAATGGAATTTATGATGATTGCTTTGTAAACATCTGTTCTTTGTTTCGTATGAGTGTATAGGATGTTTTGTAGGAGATTTATTGTTGGCATGATTGTTTTGCATTCGTAATAGATGTGCTCTTCTGATTCTCGGACGTTCCGTCTGCAAAGCTGACACTGTAGTATTTGTTTAGTTAGTTTTTCTGTTCTCTCTGTTGTTGGGGTCATGCTGTAAACACGCCTATATGTAATTTCCTTTGCTTTTGGGGTAATCTGCTTATTGTGAATATTAGAGAACGTTTCGGTATAATCTTTCATGAAATATCTATGTACTCTTTTAATTCTGAGATGTACTGGAGTTGCTTGTAGTTAAACTAAATGCTTGTAAATTGTGTGTGTTTTCTTGAGTAGTAATGTTTCGTGTCCTTTAATGGCTGAAATAAATGTTTTGTAAAACGTTGGGGGAGTGCCAAAGTAATGTGAGGATGTATTCCTAATAGGTTTTTAATAAGATAGCCTAATTCCAATGTAATAGAGTCTATGGTGTCCTCGTAGATGTGGAGTAATTTCCCTTGTGTTAGTAAGTCTATTTTGACTGTGACACTCTATTTGATGTTGGTCTATAAACAGTCTGTGTTATTTTGTGTTGTTGAGGATTAAATATGCTATGTGTTTTAATCAAATACATGTGACAGTAAATATATAAAGTGATTTAAAATAAAGTGTACACTTTCTTTGCAATAATGTGTATATGTGCTTAAATTTAATTATTTTGGCATTAAACTTTATGATGTTTTATAGCATGATATACTTAAGCACAGGTTATATCCCTTTAGTGGCTGCTTTTATTACAGATTCCATGGGAGATTATTTGTTATTTGATGTGTATATTGAGCTGATTTGTCGAAAATAATGACTTAGAGAATTTGACAATTATGAGTATTACATTGGCACCTTGCCGTCTTGACAGACGATAGTTTGTGCTTTAAAAAGGCATAATAACTTTTACCTATGGCGGTAGCGAATGTGACTGATAAGGCCAATTTGCGCTGTAAATGTCCGTTCACAGTGGGTGCATGTGAAAACGTGGTCATTTCCACCATCATGCACCATCTTACGTCTCAAACGCTCGGTGTGTGACTTATCTGCAATAATTTTCTCCTTTGTCTTTATTCCATTTCTGATGTTTGCCCTCCATGCAACACGTTCAGCGGCGACTTGCTCCCAATGTGCATTATCAATGCCTGTATCAATCATGTCCCGCTTACACACATCTTTGTATCGTAGTAGAGGCCGACCCTGAGATCTCTTACCCATCTGTAATTCACCAAAAAGATGTCCTTTGGTATTCTACCATCATCCATCCTCCTAAGATGTCCTATCCATCTAAGTCTACGAAGACTGAGCATGGAATAAACTGTCACACAACCTGATCTTTCCAATACTTCAGTATTTGTGATTTTGTCTTGCCACTTAATACCAAGAATTCTTCGCAGACACCGCATATGAAAGCTGTTTAAATGTTTCTCTTGGTGTGAGTAAGTTGTCCAGGTTTCACTGCCATAAAGAAGAGTACTAAGGACACAGGCTTGATAGACAAGGACTTTTGTTTTTGCAGTAAGCTTCCTGTTCTCCCAGACTCTTTTTCTTAATCTGTTCATTATTGTTGCTGCCTTACCAGTCTGGATGTTGATTTCCTGATCTAGGGATACTTTGCTATTTACCACTGATCCTAGATATGTAAAATGGTCTACCATCTCTAGTTCGGCGTCGTCAATAAAGATTGATGATACCCCATGTGCACCTTGTGACATAATCTGTGTCTTCTTTTTGCTAATTGTTAAACCAAATTCAGAACAAGCATTGGAGAATGCAGATAGTAGACATTGCAATTCTTCCTCAGAGTGGGTCGTAACTGCAGCATCATCTGCAAAAAGCAACTCTCTGATCAGTACCCTCCTAATTTTGGTCTTGGCCTTCAATCTCTGAGCATTGTAAAGGCCGCCATCTGAGCGTGAGTGAATGTATATACCACCATCCTGATCACGAAAGGCATATTTCAGTAGAAGTGAAAAGTATATTCCAAAGAGGGTGGGAGCTAGTACACAACCTTGCTTAACTCCACTCTTGATTTCAAATTCTTCAGAAGTTGCACCATCAAACTTGATTATACCCTTCATGCCTGTGTGGAACGATTCCACAATGGACAGAAGAGTTGGTGGGCAGCCAATCTTCTTTAGTGCCTTGAACAGACCCTCACGACTGACCAAATCAAATGCCTTTGTGAGGTCGATGAAGGCAATAAACAGTGGTTGATTCTGTTCACGGCATTTTTCTTGCATTTGTCGCAATGAGAATATCATATCAGTGGTAGACCGGTTCTGTCGAAAGCCACACTGTGATTCGGGGTAGACTTGATCTCCTAGGACTTGAAGTCTGCGCAGAACAATTCTGGCAAATACTTTTCCATCCGATCGCCCTTGTTCTTGTACATTGTTATGATGCTTGAATCTTTGAAATCCTGTGAGACTTGTCCTTCTTGCCAGCATAGCTCTATTAGCTGGTGGATCTGTATAGTGAGTGTGTCTTGCCCACTCCTTATAACCTCTATTGGAAACCCATCCTTACCTGGAGCCTTGCCAGATGCAAGTTCATTTATAGCACACTTAAATTCTGTTATGGTGGGAAGTGTGTCCAGGTGGTCAAGAGTTGGTAGAGCATCTATGGCGTTGAGGGCATCATCCGCTAGTTTGGTCTCACTAGAGTAAAGCTCCAAATAGTGCTCTACCCATCTGTCCATCTGCTGTTTCTTATCAGTGATGATTTCTCCAGTCAAGGGTTTCAATGGTGCACTTCTTTTGATCACTGGACCACAGGCTTTCTTTATTCCTTCATACATGCTTCTTATGTTTCCCTTATCACTTGCGATTTGAATGGACTTCACATAACTTGATCCAATAATCATTTGCACACTGCCTGGCAGCCTTTCGCACATCCTTCCTAGTTTGCCTTAGCTCACTCAGAGTGTTACGCGTTGGTCTTTCCTTGTTTCTTAAGAGAGCTTTCTTCTTCTTATCAATCAAGGGCTGCAGAGTCTCGCTGTTTGCCGCAAACCAGTCCTGCCTCTTATGATCCACAGTGCCGTAAACCCCTACGGCAGTTTTATAAAGAGTTTCCTTAATTTGACCCCACTTTTCATTTACTGTACAATTTTCTGGTGCATCAGTGAAAGCGTCTTCAAGTTGCTGTTGAAACTGAAAGCACTTTTCAGGATCGTGAGTGTTAATAATATTAATCCTGGGGCTAGATTTGTGTTTAGCTGTGTAGATTCTCTTTGGTCTCAGTCTAACCCTTGCAACAACCAAAGAATGATGCGTATCACAGTCAGCACTGTGGTAACTTCGAATCAATGATATATGGTTCAGATGTTGTCTCCGTGTGATGATAAGTCCAGCTGGTGCCAATGGTCGGATCTTGGATGTTTCCATGTGACCTTATGCATCTCTTTTGTTTTAAAAAAGGAGTTTGTAATACATAGGTCATTACTGGTGCAATGCTCCAGCAGCCTTTGCCCATTTTCGTTCATGCGACCGATGTTGTATTTTCCAAGGCACACTGGCCATGAACTCGAGTCCTTGCCCACACGAGCATTGAAATCACGAAGCATATAAATGTAGTCAGATTTTGGAACTGCCTTGATCACGGAGTCTAACTCCTCATAGAACGAATCCTTCACATCATCAGAGGAATCGAGTGTCGGTGCATATGCAGTAATAATGGTGGCAAACCCACAAGAGGTTGCCAAGCGCAGGGATAATAGTCCTTCATTTCCTCCTGCTGGAATTTCAATCATTCCCAGTAGCGAATTCTTCAATGCAAAGCCCACACCGTGTTGCCTTTTTTCTGCCTACCTTCTACCCTTCTAAAAAAAGGTGTAATTGTTTTCCCCGAGTGACCCTTCCTCAGCGATTCCAACAGTGTTATTTATATCATATTTTTGTTGTTTATTGTTCTTATAATATTCTTACATTGTAGAATTGTCTTGGTAATTATTTTCGACAAACCGTTTCGATAAAGATATCGACATACATTTCAAATGACAAATAATTTCCCATGGAATCTGTAATAAAACTAACAAGTAAAGGAATATAACAGGAACTAAAATATATTATTATGCCAACATAATTAAATTTAAGTACATGTACAAAACATTGCAACAACAACAAATTCACTGTTAAGTTTAGATCACAAATACAGATATTCCTATCGCACGTCTTTGATTAAAACGCATAGCATATATAATCCCCAACAACACAAAATAACACAGACTGTAGATTGGTCACAATCGAATAAAGGGATCCAAGTAGATTTGAGAGTAATCTTTATGAACGACGACAAACAAACTACAGTAATCGGAGTCACCATACCCCAGGTGGGGAAGAAAGGGAGTACCTGTCCCGATGGGGAGGGAAGGGAGTCTCTTTACCGGATAGGGAGGTGAGGGAGTCCTGTCCAGGTGGTGAGGGAAGAAATGGGAGTCCTGTCCCGTGGGGAGGTAAAAGAAGGTAATCCTTTCCCTGTGGGGAGGTAAGGGAAGGGAGTCCTGTTCAGGTGGGGAGGGAAGACAAGGGAGTCCAGTGCCCTGGGGAAGGAAGAAAAGGGAGTGTTGCCCCGTGTGGAGGGGCGAAAAGGGAGTCCTGTCCCGCGGGGAGGGAAGGGAGTCCTGTTCAGGTGGGGAGGGAAGAAAAGGTAGTTCTCTCCCGTGGGGAAGAGAAGTGGCTCCCCTTTTCCGGTGGGGAGGGAAGGGAGTCTTATCCGGTGGGAAGGGAAGGGAGTCCTCTGTCCCAGTGGGAAGGGAAGGGAGTCCTCTGTCCCAGTGGGAAGGGACGGGAAGCGAGTCCCTCCTCCACCTAGAATCCATTGCAAATAATGAAAACTTACCTAGTCATGCCACTTGTTTTAGCCAACTGGGTAACGAACATAGACAAGAGAGAGAGAGAGAGAATTTATACTTCCCACGTCTTATAGGTCGTCCAGCCCCATAGCCACTCCTCGATTGCTATTAATGACCACACCGTGTCGCGTTGGGTCTTAACGTGATGGTATGGGATCCGGTCGTTCAGAAGACAATGGCAAACTACTGAACGTAAACTTGCCAAGACATCAACAACAGCGGTGCTAGTGTTGACAGCGACGTCCTGTAAATAGGATTCTACTTCTTCTTCTTCAGCATTCCGAGCCATTGAGGTTCTTTGCTGCAGACACACGCCGTCTCCATTCGTCTCTCTCGTTGACCTTCTCTTGCCAGTCGTTGATTCCAAGTGCTTGTAGGTCTGTATATGTATTATCTCTCCACCGTCTTCTTGGTCTACCTCGGGGTCTACGGTCATTTATGTCGTGAATGTAAGCGAGTTTTGTTTCCCTATTATCTTCCATTCTTTCTATATGCCCCAGCCATTGCAGTCTATTAGCCTTCATGATAACAGATCATAAATGTCTTTGTTGCTTCTTCTTTTCCACTTTCCACTTTGTGTATCCCTAATGGGCCCAAAGATGCGTCTTAAGACTTTGTTCTCAAAGGTTTGTAACAAGGCTTCGCCTCCTTTAGTTGTACTCCAGGTTTCGTAGCCATACAGCACGACTGGTCTGATCAGTGTTTTGTATATTGTGATCTGTAAATAGGATATGCAAAAAAAATGACCACATACCTAGACATGACGCGTGTTTAACCAACTGGGTATGGGGTCCATAAGACAGAGTTTTAACCCCGCGGCGGCCAGTGTCTAAGGGGTTCACTCCCCCTGGTCATACACGGTTACCCGCATAGACAAAGACAAGAAAGACACTCTTGTGTTTATACTTCCCACCTCAAACGGTCCTCAAATCCTATAGCCATTCCTCCATTCGGTCACCTCGTCCCTTAACAAGGAACGGAAGCATTTATCTGGCCCTAACCCGCGAGATAGAAAAATGCAGTGCCAACACTTGTCAGTTTCCAATATTTTTTTCCCTGTGACGTCAATAGTCTTATGCATGGGGGGAAGGGGGGGGGGGGGGGGAGAGAACAAACCATCCTATACTTCTACTGACAGGTCTATCTCGGGACCAGTCCTATCAGGACTTACTTGCTGGATTAAAGCAACAAAATAGGAAGAACAATAGAACGCAGAGACAACACCATCACAGGAGGTCAGCATAGTTCGTTAACTCCAGTGTGTTTATACCGAGGTAGCGGGTTCAACCCATACACCAGTCAGTTGGACTAAAACGTTCACTTCTCGTCTTTGAATTGGGACGAAAACTACAAGTACCTCAGAAATAGGAGTAGGTTCGCCTGATGGTGAGGGTATACTGGTAATAGGGAAAGCTAATCCACACGCAAAAATCAGTCCATGGCACCTAAGTATTTGCACGTATATGGACTAGGTTTGAGTTCATAACGAGAAAACGTATACATAACGCCGATAAGCGTGGGCGGTCATCTTTCGCTATTTCACTCGATCACCAGAGTCGTAGATCAGCTCAGTGTTCTTGTTTCGACCATGCCACGTGGCCAAGCCATCCAGGTATTTACTTCTCTGCCTTCACCTTGCTCTCTCCCCCTCGATCTTGCCAGTTGTCACCAAGTTCTCCAATTTACTTCTTCACATAACGTGACCAAAAAATTGTGACCATCTACGCCTAATTTCTCTAATCAGTGTACGATTTTCATTTGTTTCTTGTAGGACTTGGTCATTGGTATTCCTGTCTGTCCATGGTATTCTTTGCATTCTCCTCAGAAACCACATTTCCATAGCCATCAGGTGTTCAATTTGCCTGCTCATTGTCCACACTTCACATTCATACAAATGTACTGGTTCTAGATAGCACCTCAACACTCTTTTTCTCGTTGCAAATGGCATCTTTTTATTGGTCAGTATGTTTTTCATCTTGGAAAAGACTACCTTTGCTAATGACGATTCTTGTTCTAATTTCTTAAAGATATCTCTCATCAGAATATATAACTGTTAGAGATAATTGTACAGATTCACTTGTTTAAGAATATTCCCATTTACATGTATATTACATTGTGGTATTTCCTTCTTCCCTAGTGATGACCATAATTTGTGTCTTCTTACAATTTAATTCTAACCCTAGTTATTCATTGTGCGAAACATCCGCATTTGCTAAATTGTGCAGATCCTGCTAATTGTCTGCAATCAATGCTGTATCATCCGCATATCTAATGTTATTGATGTTACGCCCCCCAATGATGATTCCTTTCATATCATCTACATTTCTGAAAATATGTTCACTGCATATGGAACAAAGACCTGGAAATATTACACATCCCTGTCGCACACCTCTCTTAATAGGCTGATTAACCTACTTCATTATCAATCCCTGTGGCAGCTTGTTATTTCCAATATATGTTTTATTTTTACAATCTAAGGTCTTTCCCATTAATTTATAGATCTGCAAGCATCTTTAATATGTTGAGATGTGTTACTTTAACAAAAGCCTTTGTGTGGTCAATAAAGCAAAGAGGTAGGTCTTTGTTTGCTTCTTTTGAAGTTCAATTAATGTTCTCAGTACATGCACAGCATTTACTGCACTCTTGCGTTATACGAACCCACATTGTTATTCTTCTATTTCGAGTTGCATTTTCTTCCTAAATCATTGCATGCTAATTCTTAGTAACATCTTTGTAATGTGGCTCATTATATTATTTGTTGAATGTTGATCACATTCCAAGGCTCCTGATTTCTTAGGAATTGCAATAAATATATAATTACATAATTTATTAGGTATAACCCAGGTATCCTATACGGTGTTCAGCAGTCTGGTGACTTGGTCTATTCCATATTATTCTAAGGCAGGGGTCACCAAACTTTTTTCACGGCGGGCCGGATAACTGACAAAATGACGAGCGCGGGCCAGATAACTGACAAAATGACGCGCGCGGGCCGGATACTCATTCTGTACAATACTTGCGCCCGTCTCCGTGGCGAAGATCCTACGGACGCGGTTCGTAATCCCGTATACTCACGTTCGAAATACAGCTGCGAGCGATTTGGCAGCAGACAACGTTTCGCTGGTTTTTACGCTATGTTATGGGTGCCGGTCGTTCGAAAAGCAATGGTAAACTACTGAACGTAAACTTGCCAAGACATCAAAAACAGCAAACAATGCTGGTGTTGACTGAAAACGTCCTGTTAAGGATATACAACTAACTTTAACAATAATTGCAAGCTAGAACGAAAGCTCTGGGAAAAAAGACGAAATACTAAGTTAATCATGGAAAGGGCGTGCAATGCACACAAACAAACAAACAAACAAACAAACAAATCAAACAATCAAACAAACAAACAAACAAACAAAGACAACCAACATATTTATATTTACTTACTAAACAAAGTTATCAAAGAAGGCGACGTTAGAAAAAAGATAGTTACATCAGACATATTGCGCACATATCCGAATCACACAAACTAAGCAGCAAAAGAGGGATAGTGAGTTTTGTTAAACTGAGGTGTGGTTTTTCAAAATACCATCAATGTTTAGTTTGGAATTGCTGCATCCAATCAAGAGAATTGCTTTCAAATGTTCATCAGTCAATCTCATTCGATGTGGTGACTTCACAGACATCTTTTTTGAAAATGTTAGCTCACAGACATATGTTGTTCCAAACAATGATGTCATACCAGCGGCAAATTTCTTAAGTTTCGGAAACTCAACATCAGGTAAGCAGCGATACTTCCTTCTCAATTAGCTCCAACTGTAATTCAACTGGCAAACCATTAAGGTTACAATCAAACGGATTCTGGAACAGAAGGATGTCTCTCTCAAATCTGTCAAGATCTGAAAATCTCTCTAAACTCTTTGAAACAGTGAAAATGAGAAAGGTTTTCTCCTTCCAGTTGTGCTTCCAAAATGACAGCTTTCTTCGAAATCCTTTGATGGTTCTGTAGAGATCACAGACGAGGTAATTCTTTCCCTGAAGTTTCAAGTTCAGTTCATTCATATCGACCAAAATTGACAACTTTGACAGCCAGGTAGGATCTGACAGCTGTGAATCAGCTTTATCTTTTTCAGTGAGGAAAACATCTATTTCGTTTCGGAGCTTGTAAAAACGAAGCAGGAATTTAACGCAGCTGAGCCACCTGACTGATATGTGATAAGGCAAGTCACAGAATTCAGAATCAATTTCTTCAAGAAAAGCCTAGAACTGACGGTGAATGAGTGCATGTTCCCGAATGAAGTTCACAACAGAAACTACTGGTTTCAGTACACAAGAAATATGTAAATCTTTCCCACAGAGTACTTGCTGATGTACGATGCTGTGTATGAACAGAGCACCCGGAATTTGCAAATCTTCCAAATGAGTCATGATCTGCCCCAACAGATCCTTCCTCACTCCAGTCATGTTTTTTTCCCTCATCAACTGTAACACCTCGAAGCTGATTCCACCGAAAGTTATAGTCTTGGAAAATTGCTTGCACTTCCAAGAAAATGACTTTCCCAGTTGTTGTTCCATGCATGCTGCAAACGGACGCCAACTCTTCCGTTATCTGACAGTCCAAATTGACACCACAAATGAACACGAGAAGTTGTGACGTACTCGAGAGATCAATAGACTCATCCAGCGCCAGAGAATACTACTACAAGTTCCTAGCTTTGTCGCGTATCTGTAGCACTATGTTCTCTCCAAGTTCTTCTGTTCTCCGCACAACTAAACTTGCCGAAAGGCTGATAGTTCCAAACAAATCGGTTATCTCAGGACACAAGTCATTTGCTGCTTCGATCACACACACACACTCTTTAATGACGTTGCCATCAGTAAACGGTTGTCCTCGTTCTGCCATCTTATGCACTGTTTTGTAACTTGTACGAGTGACAGATTCATTTTCAGCAAATTTTCTCGTGAAGAGATTTTTTTGCGTTTCAATACCACGTTTAATGGTCTCATATTTCCCAGAAAACTTTTAATATGTTGTTGGATGTTTTGTTTCGTAGTGACGCTGAAGATTGTACTCTTTCAAAACGGCAACACTTTCGCTGCATATTACGCAGCTGGTTTTCTGGTCCTTTGTTTCCACAAAGAAGTACTTTACTCATCACTCGGCGTCCACTTTTCTTTTCCTACTAGCCATAATTAAGGGTGAAGTACACGGGATCTGAAAATGAAAAGACATTACATTAGAAACATAATTAAAAACCGATTGAAAAAACAAGAAAAAACAT